>PVLD010014475.1:0-52218 GCA_004027595.1 Dinomys branickii | reverse complement strand
AATACAAATGGCAAATAAATATATGAGAAAATGTTCCACATCCTTAGTCATTCGAGAAATGCAAATAAAAACAACATCGAGATTTCATCTCACCCCAGTAAGACTGGCCAGTATGAAAAAGTCATCCAATAACAGATGCTGGCAAGGCTGTGGAGAAATAGGGACTCTATTACACTGCTGGTGGGAATGCAGACTGGTGTAACCACTGTGGAGAGCCGTTTGGGGATTTCTCAGCAAACGAGGTCTAGAGGTTCCATTCAAACCAGCTATTCCCCTTCTGGGTATTTTCCCAGAAGATCTGAAAACATCATATCACTCTGATATATGTGCACCCATGTTTATAGCAGCACAATTTGTAATAGCTAAAATGTGGAAGCAACTCAAGTGTCCATCCACAGAAGACTGGATTAAAAAACTGTGTCCTTTTTATATAATGGAATATTATTCAGCTATAAAGAAAGACAATTTGGGGGACTTTGTAGGCAAGTGGTCAAAACTGGAGTCCATACTCATAAGTGAAATAAATCAGCGGTACATGTGCAGGCAACGTATTGTATCA
Source organism: Dinomys branickii (assembly GCA_004027595.1). Taxonomy (NCBI): domain Eukaryota; kingdom Metazoa; phylum Chordata; class Mammalia; order Rodentia; family Dinomyidae; genus Dinomys; species Dinomys branickii. The sequence goes on along the minus strand of PVLD010014475.1, from coordinate 51,659 downwards.
CTGGTGTAAGAACCTGAGGGTGGAAATATAAACTAAGAGACATGAAAGACATCTGTTCAAAAACAAAGAACAGATGGGACGAGGGAAAGAAGAAAAGAAAGAGGCAAAAATGTATGTATGTATATATGAATATACATATATGCAGGAGGGCTAACATGGTTCTACTATTGTATGATATCACTTAAATTTGATCAATCTTGTATGTCTGTATGTGTTATCCTGAACACACACTTCGAAGATATCATTATGCAAAGCAGCAACTATTGGTGGTTTTTTTTGTTTTGTTTTTGTTTTTTTGGCTTTGGTTTTTTTTGTTTTGTTTTGTTTTTCTGTTGTTGAGAGGATTAATTGTCTGACCAATTTTGCATGTCTGTATCTGGGTTCATATATATATACACTTCGAAGATATCAATAGGTAAAGCAACAACCACTGTTGAGCCCATGTCACCTTGTCTGTAGATCAGTTTTGATTGTACTATTTTTTTGGCTAATTTGTGTCTGTGTGTTAGTATGTTTTTGTGCTTTTATTTTTCTAAAAAAAAAAAAAAACTGTTCACTGTAGTAATAGCAAAAATCCTCCCAAGCATGAAAAACAGACCAACATAAAATTAAATGAGGTATATAGAGCTCCAATTATCCATGATCAAAAAATGTCTACATCATGGCATATTTAATAATCAGGATTCCCATAATTTAACACGAGAAGAGAATGTTAAAAGAGGTTGAAAAAAAAATCACCCACCAAGAAAAGACCAAAAGAATCACACCAGAATTCAAAACATAAACCTTTAAGTCAAGGAGAGCTTGGACTGAAATATTTGAAACTCTAAAACAAAACAACCTCTGATCTGCCCCATGAAACTATTTTTGAAAAACAAATAGAGAAATAAGATACTTCGAGGAAAAGAACAACTGAAGAAATTCATCAACACCAAACCAGCCCTCCAAGATGTTCTGAAGGCCATCCTAGAAAGAAGTAATGAAGACTACAATTTCGTAAACCCCACCAAAATGAATACATCATGCAGAGCAAGTAATTAAACAGGGAAACAAGTGGAACCAACAACAGGAAAATAACATGACAAGGATAATTCAATATATGTCAGTTATAACCATTAATATGAAAAGTCTCAATTGACTAATCAAACAGACTAGCACAATGGATCAAGAAGCAAGAGCCAACAATTATGCTGCATAGAAGAAACACATTTAATTTAAAAAGAAATGTATAGACTGAAGGTCAAATTATGCAAAACAATAATCCTTGGAAAGTAAACTGGAAAAAACATGGGAGTATCTCTTCTATTTGCAAACAAAATGGATATCAATGCAAAAATGATGAAGAGACAAAGATGGTCACTACATCCTCATAAAGGTACAATCCAAGGGCGATAGATGACAGTCATAAATATACATGTACCAAATACCAGCACACCCAACTATATAAAACAAATATTAATGGACATGAAAAAAATCCCATAAATACTAATACAATTGTAATTGCTACCCACTTTCACAGATAGACAGGTCAACTAGGGAAAAAATAGACAAATATCAGAATTAAACCAAAATTTTGAACAAATGGATTTAGTAGATGTCTATGGTGTATTCCACCCCACGCAAGAATATACATTATTTTCAGCTGCACATGCAACATTCTTCAAAATAGACTACATACTAGCTCATAGAACATGCTTAAGAAATGCAAAAGAATTGACATTATCCCATGAATATTATCAGACCATAGTGCAATGAATTTAGGAATCAATGACAAAGGAAACCATAAAAACACATGGAACTGAAATAACACATCCTAAAAGCCAATGATTCATAGGTGAATTTAAAGAAGAATTAGGCAGTTTCTACAATTAAATGATAATACTAATACAATGTAATAAAACTTACGGGACACAATGACAGTATTTCTATGAGGGAAATTTTAGTGGTGAAATAGCACATCAGAAAAACTGAGTAAGCTCAAATAGACAACCTAGTGTTGAACCTCAAGCTTCTAGAAAAAGAAGGGCAAGTCAAACTTAAAACTTTTATGAGGGAGGAAATAATAAAGATCAGAGTAGAAATTAAAGCAACTGAGACAAACAAAACAACACAAAGAAGAGATAAATCAAAGAGTTGGTTCTTTGAAAGAATAAATGACATTGACAAATCATTAGCACACTTTATAAAAAAATAGGAAAGACTCAAATTTATGTAAATATCAATGAAAAGTGTGAACTCGCAACAGATTATGCAGAAATCCAGAAGAAGATCATCAACACCTACTTTGAGAACCAGTATTCTAATTAGATAGAAAACAGAAGAAATTACAGATTCCTAGAAACATATGGGTTGACAAAGCTGAATCAAAAAGATATAAAAATGTAAATAAACCAATATCAGTCAATGCAAATAAATATGCAATTACAAACCTGTCAAAACAGAAAAGATGAAACAACTGATGAAATCACTTCTGAATGTGCAAGAAATTTAGAGAAGACCTAATGCCACTACTTCTCAAAATCTTTGATGAAATTGAAAGGGAAGAAACACTCTCAAATTAATTCCTGGAAGCAAGCATTACCTTGATACCAAAGCCAGACAAGAGTCCAAACAAAGAAGATAACCATAGGCCAATCTCCCTCATGTACAGAGATATAAAAATCCTCAATAAGATACTGGCAGACAATGCAGCAAAGCATCATGAAGAATAGACACACTGACTTAATAGGATTCATCCCACAGATGTAGGGATGGTTCAGCATACGCAAATCAATATATGTAATACACCATAGCAACAGAGTCAAGGACAAGAACTGTATGATCACCTCATAGATGCAGAAAAAGAAAAACATTTCACAAAATGTAAAACTCATTCATAATAAAACTATACCTAAAATTAAAATAGTCTTTATCTCAATGTTATAAAACCATCTCTGACAAACTAACAGCAAGTAACATCATACTAATTTGAAAAAAATAATCTTTACTCAAAATCCAGAAAAAAGATTAGGATGTCTACTATCATCATTGTTATTCAATATACTTCTGGAAAAATTAGCTAGGATGATTAGATAAGTAAATAAAAGCAATAAGGATAGGAAGGAAGAAGTTAAATTATCATTCTTTGTGGTTGTTATGGTTTGGGTCTAAATGCCACCACTCAGGCCTCATGGTAGTCCTGGGGTGCAGGCATTTCAGGGGTGCCTCAATCTAGAGTTTGTGACTGATTCGTTGTTGAATGCTGGGATTATGGTGTGAGGGCTGCGCCTGCCTAGAGTGGGTAGTCTGCATAAAATATACGGAGAGAAAGAGGCTTGCCCTCTCCTCCTCTCTTGTTGCTTCTGCTATCTCCCATGCCATGACTGGTTGCTCCTCCGCTATGTGTCACCCTGTCTTGGAGCCAGCTAAGTACAGACTGAAACCTTTATAAACTGTGAACTTCAAAAAGCATTTCAGACTTTAACCTTGGGTGTAAGGTATTTAATCCCAGAAACAGGAGAAAAGGTAACTAAGACAGTGGATGACATGGTACTCTACATAGAAGATGTCAAAAGCCCCACCCAAATACTTCTAGATTTAGTAACCAAATGCAGGGGCAGATCTTGCCTGTGTGATCATATATTACCAAAAAAGAATATTGTCTAGATACTATGAATTTTGAGTTTTTAACTCTTGTGGTTATGATTTAGTCATCTCTTTTTAGTTTTAAGAAAAATGTCTAGGAGCACAGCTGTCAGTGCATATGTCTTTAATAATGAAGGGCTGTACAGAGAGTAACAGTAGATTCATATGAAAGATTATTTCAAATTTTAACATCTTGACTTGTGCTTTTTGAGAAAATTTACTGTGATGACAACAATATGCAATATAACAACCATTATTCAATTCATATCATCTTGCTTTTTTGAAATTGTTCATAGTTCCTAATATTTTATTGTTTTTTACTCTTTAAAATACAAAATGCATAAGATATGAATATAAGAAAAGAAAAATTGTAGCAATTTAAATGAATTTGACTATACCAGTAACATTTTTGGATATGTAGCAATTTTTCATACAACAAGATATGATTAGCCTACAATGAGAAAATTTAATAACAAATCTCAACTGTAGAAAGACTACTGGTTCTTCAAGTGGTAATAAAATATGGATGATTTACTCATTGTTACTATTTTTGGACCCATTATTTGTGACCAATTTGTGTTTTATGGACAGGTCTAATGATGAACATAATTAGTGCTTGACATGTTTATGTGTAATCTCTTCATCAAATGAGTTTCTTATATTCTCTTCTTTCTGGGTAATCAATTATGTGTCTTAGCCTTTTAAAGTATTTAATATCATCCTTCTTAATATTGTGATTTTCCAACAATTAATTGGACTGATCATTGTTCTGAATTCATTTAATGAATTCACTTTATTTTCATCATGATATTTTAAATGTAATCCTAAATTTCTGTTAGAGAATTGTTCTTAAGAATTCATCATTTTGGAAAAATTACACCTTAACCTTCTGGTGCCCAATGTTGGCCGAGAGACAATAATGTTTCAGGGTTATGTACATTAAGGGTTGGACCATATTAATTTTGAAACTGCAGAAAGCCTTTCCTTCTTAAACAGGCTAACAGAGGTGAATGATTAATGGTGATGGAGTAACTTGCTTCTGTGCTTCTATGTCTCAGTGTGAATAATCTCCCTTTTCCAAGTGTCTTGCTATATCTTACTTGTCTCCTATAGATTTCATTTAACTACTTAAAATATTTTCACTTGGGTCTATTTGTTTTAAAATATAAAATTCAATTCATTTTCTGCATTCACTTTGTAAATTTAACATTATATTTAATATTTAACAATTTATTTTCATTTATGGGCAAATAGAGCAATCCCCAAACAAAGAATGCTACCCCTGTTCTTCAGGATAGACTTGTCCTGGGTACCTGTCAAGCTAGATGTTACAGTTTTCAGCATTTCTCCCCACTAACCCCTTAAAGTTTGTGAGATCATATCACTCATTCTTACATGTCAGCCAGAATTAAGTAATTTTCATCCTTTCAGAGTACAGGTGGTTGATTAACGTGACCGTGGGAACTAGACAGCAGTGGCAAACCTTTTGGAGATGACTGTCAAACTGCACCCTGAATCCACTTCTGTACCACAAAATGCCAACACTGGAATTAAACCTGAATACTGAGGTCTTAGTGTAGAAAAAACAACTCCTAAATTAACATCTTTTGTTTTAAAAGAAGAATAAACTTATGTGTGCCATAGATTAATCACGACCGCCTTAGGAGACGATATAACCACAAGATATATAAAACTTGATTACCAGAGTGAGCTTAGAAATGGTCATCCCAAATTTCAGCATCGGAAACCCAGTATGAAAGAAAACATACACTTCTGGTATGTTATCAATAATATATTAAAATTTGTGACTGTGTTATGTACTACAATAGTGAAAATTTATTTTATATTTGCTAACAGAGAGTTACATTAATAGTAGGAAAACAATTTAGGTATGAGATAGAGTCTTTGTAATTACCTATTCTTTCCTTTTTTTTTTTTTTTTTTTTTTTTTTTTTTTTTTTTTTTTTTTTTTTTTTTTTTTTTTTTTTTTTTTTTTTTTTTTTTTTTTTTTCGGTACTAGGGATCAAACTCAGGACCTTGTGCTTGCCAGGCAAGCACTTATTCCACTGAACTATATCCCCAGCCCCTGTAATTACCTATTCACACTGTAATTATACTGGTTATAAAAGCAAGACAATGTACATATGGGTTATGGAACTTGTGCCATGGGACATACTTGGCTACTTTATTTTTTACAAAGATGCCAAGCACCTTTACTGAAATAAAGATATCCTCACTACTAAATGGTTCTGGACAATCTGGCTTTCCATATGGTGAAGATTAAACTAGACTCATATCTTTCACTATGCACTAAACTAAAATATGAAGTAGATCAAAGATCTAAATATGAAAACAAAAACATTGAATTTTCTGGAAGAGAGAATAGTTAAAACTCTTGAAGATATTGGTATAGGCAAAGACTTCATGAACAAAACTGAAAATTCACAGAAACTGCCATGCAGAATACCTGGGATCTCATCTTACTAAAAAGCTTTTGCACAGCAAGATATATCACCAACAGAGTGAGGAGACAACTCACAGAGTGGGCAAGAATTTTGCCACATGTTTCATAAAGAATGAATGTCCAAAATATATAAAGAACTCAAAATATCAGATCCCCCAAATGTAAAGAATCAATCCAAAGATAGGCATCTGAAGTGCATAAGCACTTCTCAGATGAAGAATAGAAATGACAAATTGATATGTGAAGAAATGTTCAACATTCCTGATCATTTAAAAGATGCAAATTAAACAATGTCCAGATTCCATTGCACCCCAGAAATAACAGCTATTATCAAGACATCAACCAATAACAAATGCTAGCAGGGCTGTGGGGAGAAAAGAACCTTTCTCCCTTGGTGGGCATGTAGACTGGTGCAACCACCATGGAAAACGGTGTGGAGATTTCTCAAAAAGTAAAAACACAGAATTTCCATCCCACATAGCTATTCCCCTTCTTGATATATTCCAGACAGGTTTAAAAGCATCAGGTCACAGGGACTTATGCATACCCATTTTCTTTAAATATTGTATACTATAAAATTATAAATGTACAGTGCTTAGAAGCATTACAACCTATCCTGGAAGCTGTTACCATGGTTTGTCTTGTGGGATGTTATGACGGTGATTTATGTAATATGTATTTCTGAATACCCAGAATATTTGATGTTATGATTAATTCTACTCCATTGACATGGAGTGCTGGGAGGACAGTCCATCTGAATAAAAGGAAAGATAAAATTAGATGTATCTCTCCAGTGGGATCAACTATAAGCAAGATACTATGGGAAATAAGATCAAAAGAAAGTTCTTTTTTTTCTTTTTTTGAGACAGCATCTTGCTATGTAGTTCAGGTTGGAGTTTAAATCACTATTTTTATTCTCTTTAATGGTTTGATTAATCTTACATTCTTACATCTGGTAATCTGAGCAACTCTGATGAAGATAAAAATATGTAATATAATAACCACTGTTAATCCCTATCACCTTGTTCTGGAACCCTGTAGCATTATTATTTTTGCTTTGTTTTCTTTTCATCTATGTTGTTGGTATTTTAATATTGTGCTTTAATTCTCTTTAAAGGAAAAAAAAAAAAAACAGAAAAAGATAAGTCATTCTGTAGCCCAGGCTGGCCTTGAACTCACAGCGATCCTGTGGCTTCAGCCTCCTAAATCCTGGGATTACAGGTGTGAACCACCACATCTGGTCCAAGAGGAAATTCTCGAATGTAAAAGACAGTAACATTTTGACTTTGAGGTGTTTTTTTGGTAGCATCTTACTTGGCTTGAACCAGTGGGAATCAATAGAAATATTAGTTTCTAAAACTTGGGATCCTTTAGAATTAACTTGGAAGTGAAAACTGCAGGTTATTTTTTATTGGTATCTTACTATCTTTTATCATTCCAGCATAGAATAAGAGGAGAAAGGCGAACTTTTGGAGAATAAGCAAAACCAAACAAACAATGTCAGCCTTTCATGCATTCCTGTTCTGGGAATGTATTAAATCAAGATGGAAATTTGATAGTCTAGTGTTCGTAAAATTACCATTTTCCATCAAGGAATATGAGGTGCTTCATATTCTACTTAGCTTTATAGATTAAAATAGCCCTCCTCCAATAGCTGATCTTCATATTTTATATGAAAATAGAATTATCTGTCTCTGCATTATATAATTCTAATGCTAATCTGAATGCCAAAAATGTGGTGCAGTGTGTTATTCATATTCATAAGCCATATTTCTTCATATTATTATAAAACACTTTCCTGAAATTATGATCATTGTAAGTGCATTTCTATTTATCAACTTCTAATACTGAGCACAATGTTGTGTCCTGAATGCTTTCTAAAAAGATAAAAGGAGTAAAAATTCACATTTGTTGAGCAATTTTTATTTAGAAAGAATGAACCGTGTAGCTGAACATGATGGCACAGCTAAATAAGAGAAATCAGTGCAAATGTACATTGACACCGTAGCTGTCATGTATTCAAAATAATGGGGCTGGAGGAGTTACCTTGTTGCCTCTTCACACCTGTCCAGATCATTGCAAAGTGTTGCTGTTTACCAATATTTTGAAAGGACCATTCCACTTTCCAAGCTTTCCAATGCCAAATTCTCATTGTGAGGAATTTCTTAGGTTTGGTTTTCAAACATTATTAAGCTACCCTGTTGGAACATAGGCTGGACTTTAAATCAGTTTCATTCCAAGGTTCAGTAATGATTCAAAGGTGTAGTGAACATAAAGTATAATGAAACTGTCAGTTATGAAGATCATTATAGCGTGAACCTCCCTTTGGAAGCTAATGGGTCGTTTTTGCTTTTGTTTTTCATGTGAAAATTTTTCAGGTTGAATTTCAAAAGATTCCTAAATAGCAATTTATTTGTTCTAAAACAAATTCATTTGAGTTATAATGACCACATAGTGAACCAAAAATATGTTCATTTCCTATCATCTTGTTCTGAAATTCTGTATCATTTTTATTGTTTTTGTGTTGTTTTGTGTTTAATCTTTGCTGTTATTTCATTGTATTTTCTCCTTAAAAAAATGTTCATTAAGGACAAAAATGAAAAACCTCTTGTATGAAACAAAATTATGAAAAAGAGAAAATATTAACTTAAAATTTAAACAACAGTATATTCATGAACTATAGTTAATCATGTGGAAAAAGACAGAATTGCTACAAAGAGGCAGTAAGAAAGAAACCGAGCATTATATATTTTCAAAGAAGAGAGAATTTTATACATCACCCAGGACTTATGTGCACTTTGAAACTGGATCTGGTTATATCATCTTCCTTTTATCCAGTTTTGATTATTATGATGTCAAGAACAAGAGATAGAAAGAGAAGGGGATGAAAATCTGTTGTTATGTATGTGTAACAGTCTCCCATGAAGAAGGTAATCATTATGTTCTGAAAACTTGTAAAAATAAAAATAGTTTTAAAAGTTTTAAGTTAGCTGAACACACACATATACACACAAATGGAACGAAATCTCTCTCGTAATGCACTAAACCTAACTCTGAAACATTTATCCCGTCAATTTTTAAACTAAGAGTATATTTTAAACTAAGAAAGACATAAAGAAACAAATAAAAGTAGCCACTTAGCATTGTTCAATCCAGGTAATACAAAGTATTTTAGAATTATAGACTGAACAATTTAGAAATTACTACAGGGAGAACACAAGTTATACTAGGTTCACACTATACATTTTACCCAATACTACGTATCTAACGTTTTTTTCCTTGAGATTTTTTCTAGAGACGGAAGAAGAAAGATCAGAAGAAGTTTAACATACTTAGTTTTATAAAAAGTTATCATAGAAACACGTTTTTATCCTGTTTATTCTTTGACATGGAGTGGAAAAAAGACTAGATAATCTTTATCTGCGTCTACTGAAGAGTGTTGTAATTTCTCTTAGTTGCTTTCATTGTTTTAGATCCCCATGAATGATACCTTTTAATCTTAATATTACTTAGAAAGTTATGTAGTGTCTTCTTTATTCTAGTCCTCAGAGAAAGATGAACAAATTATTGAGGAAAATATGAACTAATATGGTTGTATAATCAAAAAGGAATTTCAGTACATTTTTAGCTTTGCATGTATAAGAAGTATCACTTTCTAGGTGGAGGTACAGCTCCTTCTATAAACAGTATTACCTTGGTAGTCAGAACTATGCAATTCCAGAAAGAAACCATATATACATACAAAGACACATATTTAATTGCATAAATTTCTGTGCTATGGTCTATATCAGAACCAAGTAAAGAGTACGAAATCAAGAATGCAATAGGTGACCATTGAAATTGTCAGTTTTTATACTATACCACTGTGAGGTTTCACTACTTTGAATATAGATTCAGTTCTGTATGGAAAAAATGTGAAAGTGAATTATTGTATTATTCAAATGCAAATTTATTTTATGTAGGTTTACAATCTTACCCTTCTCATAAGAACTGTATTTATACTCATCGGATGATTACCTCAGGAAAGACCTTAGTGAAGTGCAGTTAATCAAGACTTGCCACCAATCTCTTCCAGTTGACTAACTTAGCTCCTTACAATGCATTACCTGAATGCACATATGCCCCCTCTAAACACAGGCACTCTAATCTTCATGAAGCAGCAACATAATCATGGTTTGAGTTTTACATCTTATATTTCCATTTGGTTTAACTGTGTCCAGTTCATAATTGAAATGTATAGTTCTCCTAGAGGGTATATGGAAATGTAAACATTATAGCTAGGTTGAAAATGCATTTCTTATAATAAGTAATGTTCAGTATTGATTTAAGGTCTTTTATGTGGTTAACCCTAAAACAGTTAATATTTTCACTTAGTAGGAGTCTTTTTAACACATTTATTCTTGGTTAAAATTGGGAATGTGTTCCTATTTTTCAAATAAATAATACAAATTACCAAAGGATAGCTTTATATTATCAGTAAGCTCTGTGTATTAGTAGCCTGGAATATTTTTTACAACAATAAGTTGACACGGTAAATCTTGGTTACGGTAAGAGGAGGCTAAAAGAGATATCACTGTATCTCTTCATCGAATCATGCAGCCTTTATTTATTATCTGCAATACACCAGTGATTCCAGTCATGGCTAGATATGTCAGTGAATAAAAAAGGAACATATTGCTCTTTTTTAGACTGAAGTCCAGCACGATTTTTAAAGTTTAAAGAATGGGTGTGCATAGCATTAGGTCATGTCTCTGATGTTTACCATAGAAGTGAAAATGGTCTAGTGTCTAAATGGATGGATTTTTCCAGCCTCTTTAAATGTATAATAGCAAATAACAATGAAAACAGAATTGATTAGATTTTTGTCAGACAACACAGAAGCGTGGCTGGGAAAGAGGAATCACATGTATAAAGGCGCTAAGGAAGGAAATAATGTGACATATGCTGGAGCTGAAGAGAGAAAGATTAAGAATGGAGAGTTCCATTTTGAACTCCTGAAATTCAAAGGTCCATGAAGTATCCAGCACAGCTCCGATGTAGGATACAGCTTTTAATTGGAGAAGTTTGGTCTAGAGTTATATTTCAAACTAGAAATGCAATTACGGTGAATGGGGGAGTGGGGATACAGCTCACCTGGGGATAGAGTGCTCACCCGGGCTCCGGGATTCCATCCCCTGTGTTGCCACAGAAAACAAAACAAAGCAAAGCAAATACAGGGGAAATGGAAATAGATGAGCACGGGGAGAAGGCCCTGAAGTCGAGGAAGCCTCAGCTAGAGAAGCAGACAGCCCTGAAGATGCCCAGCGCTTTATGGATAGGTGTTGAGTATGGAGACGGAGAAGGAACAACTAAAATGTGGAAAGAACAGCAGAAAGTAGTAAGGGAACCAAGAGATCCTGTTAACACAAAGAGACATTTCTGTTAGTGAGCAAAGGGTTTTCTACTGTTTTATCTTCTTTGATTTTAGGGTTGGAGTTTACAAGTCATACAGATTGCTTGGTATAGATGAGAACTGCACTACAACAAGATGGATTTGTTCGGCTGTATACTTTAAGACTCAAAATATCTCGTTTATCCTTCTTCATGGCTGAGACATTTATAAGTAAATGGATGCACCTTGAGACCATGCTCAGAAGTGAGACAAATCGGACTCACATGTGTAAACATTATATTGTCTCCCTGGTGTGAGAAATTTAGAATAAATAAGGACCAAAATGTACAATAGATATTGGGAAATGGCAAGAAATTATTCAAAAGGAAAAAAGAAATGGAGTGAGGGAAGGAGAAAAGGAAGAAAAGCAATAGAAAAAATACAAGATAGTTTGCTAATTTCTCTTAGTTCATTGGAAAGAAAGGTTGCTGATACCATTTGGAGGCCTTTTTCTGCTTATGTCATGTACTCTGAGGAACTTCTCTGAGTAGAACAAACATTCAGTCTATTAACTATTGCTATCCTCCTATTATTTTGTTGTGAAATTTTGTTTTGTTTCTGCCATAAAATAAGAAGACTCCAAAAATACTAAGGTATATACAGGGAAAAGTTACCTCCCAGCCTCTCCCCAACTACTCACTCCCTTTCGTACAAGAAAACACTATTTCCTGATCAAAATATTTTCAGAAAGGTTTTATCTTGTGTTTTTTTTTTTTTTTTTTTGGCGGTACTGGGGATCGAACTCAGGACCCTGTGCTTGCTAGGCAGGCGCTTATTCCACTGAGCTATATCCCCAGCCCAGGTTTTATCTTTATGCAAAGAGCTGCAACCTGTTTTATTCCTTTTACATTTAATTTGCATATTGCATGTATTTACTCGATAAAACGTCTTGAAATTATTCTTTAAGTAGAGCGATCACCCTCTCCCCTTCCTCCTTTTCCTCCTCATTTCTTAAACCCACACTGACTCCTTCTTGCTTTCTGAAACCACTGATCCGTGTGGTAATTTGTACACAGTGCGCTACTGCGAGCTCTTATAAATGGGGCGTGAAACAAATGCTCATCTACCTCCTTGCTACTTACAGTTTTCAGATATTATTGGCCTCCAGCCCAAAACAAAGGTCACTAAATAAATTTATCTGTGTTGTTTATCCAATTTTAAATGTAAGTTTTCTCTAGTGAAAGTAGTCTTATGCCCTCCCAACACCAGCTACTCTGCCAAGTCTTTCAGTCCTTCCCGTTTGATGTATAAGACCTTTCCCCAGTTGCTAATCATGAGTGTATATTAGTTTAGTTTTGCTCTTTTGCTATTTTTCTCTTTTTATTTTAGAGTGGGAAAAAACAATAAAAATGATACAGAATTTCAAAACAAGATGATTAGAAATTAGCAATGGATATTGTATTGCATATTATTATCTTCAAAGTAGTTGCTCAGATTACCAAATACAGGCATGCAAAATTGATCAAATGTTATAAGCACTAATTGCTCCTTTTAATGAACTAATAAAAGTTGGTAGTAAAATTACCTTAGCCATCTTGTGTGTGTGTGTGTGTGTGTGTGTGTGTGTGTATGATTTTTAGTTTTCTTTTCTGTCTTTCTCCTTTCCCCCATCCCACCCAGTTGTTGTTTCCTTTCGAGCAGTTTCTTTCCCTTTCACAGTATCTATTGTACCTTTTGGATCTTATTTACTCTTTCAGTTTCTAGGGAGACGAAATGATATGAACACATGTGAGTTAGATTTATTTCACTTATGAGTATAGTCTCTAATTGCATCCATTTACCCATAAAAGCCTCAAGTTTATCTTTCTTTATACCTGCATAGTACTCCATTATATAAAAAGACCACATCTTTTTATCCATTCCTTAGATGATGGGCTATTGGGTTGATTCCAAGATGTAGCTATTACAAATTGTGCTGCTATAAACAGGGGTGCACATATATATCATTGTGCTATGATGCTTTCAATTTGAGCTGAACCTATTTTTTTTTCCTCTCCCAGTCTAACTTTAAGGAGGCATGCCAGATTAATATAAATCTCAGGATCCTTCTAGCTCACTCAAAAAGTAAAATAGGAAGTGGAAAGAGAAATGAGTTTTGGAATGTGAGAACTTAGCTCTCTTTACTTGTGATATCTGATCACTTCTAATCTTACAAATATAGTTCTTGCCTCAGTTAAAATTTTCTTACAATACGCTTGATAGAATAAATGTAGATCCCTGGATCTATAGCTGCTTCTTCTATAACAGAAAACTTCCTTTGTTTTGAAAGAGTCAGTGGAGACTTTAAAGCAGATCTATAGCAAAAACTTGGAATCATGGATATACTTGAGTCAAAAGCTTGTCTTACTATTAAGAATCTAAAATTACTGTGTATGTGCATTTGCAGTTCTGCTGAGAGAGAAAATTGATGTAATGCTGCAATGATTCAAATCCATTTCACATCCTTCTTAAAAGAGCTTTGGCAGACTTCCCAGCTAACTCAGGATATCCAGAGCAAAGTCAGTGACTATCAGCTTCTGGGTTTGCTATCAATGAGGCAATCACTTCAGAGGTGTTAGGTTTAAATGACTCACTCTAGACTCCCGTCAGACTCACCTGATACCAGGCCTTTCAAGTGTCCTTGAAAATATATATTTTGAATATTTAAATTTGAAAACATATTCATTATTAATCTACATTAAATATAAGGATGAAAACAATAAATAAGAACATTTGTAACTTTCTTAACATGAAAACCTACAATGTTATCACAGATGTTATAATTATTAAAATTTACAAATACTCCTTTTATTTCTATTTAGTAACCAGCATAATGATTATTTTAAATTATTTTAAAATTTGCAATTTTTTGCACATTTTGGGTCTTCATCAGTGTAAGTCTTTGTAATTGAGGTTAACTATAAATATATATGAGTTAATTTAATTAATTTAATATTAAAAGACCTTTAAATGTAACTGAACCAGCCAATCACTTGTACACTTCTAAGTAAGATGTGCTTATCGACATTGAAAGCCTCATTATGCAAAAAGGTAGATTTAATATATGATTAATATATATTTCATAATGTTTTGAGTAAAATATTTGAAAAAAATCTAAAAATAATCCACATTTAATTACATTAAAAAATATATAAGGATCATTGGATACTGTGGTCTGTTGTGAAGGGGAAATGCTTTTCTGGTTTTTTTTAAAGATAGAATCCCAGTATTTGGTCTAGATTGGCTTATAACTCATGGCTGTCCTATATTAGCCTTCCAGATGCTGAGATTACATGCATTCATCACTATGCTTGCCTGAGTTTTGAAACAAGAAGACTTAAGCCAATTGTTTCTCTCTGCCTTTTATTAGCTTTTTGAACCAGAACATCTTTAAATATTCATATCCTCAGATATAAAACTTGCAATACATTTTGTAATAATTTAACACGGATGCTATGAGAATTATATGGTGGATGTACAAATAGGTAATCTATGTATGAACTTATAAATGTAACTTTTGTAAACACGACAAACATAAGGAAGGACAAATAAGTGTTGAAAAATTTTTAAATTGAATTGCTACATTCAGTTCTCTAAATGAGCAATAACAGCACCAGTCCATTCATTTCTCCAGTAAATACTTACAGGGAAACTCCGTGTCATCTGCTTTTTTTAGCCAGTAAAGTAATGAAACTTGATTTTATGAGGAAAATAAGGAAATATGAATAATCGAGTTGGCCATAGGGTAAAGGAGGAAGATATTGCAATTTAATTGTCCGAGTCCTATATTAACACGTAAAGAACTAAAACCACAGTGGGAGTTTGAGTCACATGGTATCGTTCTCTACATCTGAATATCAGACTCTATGGTTGAAGGCAGAAGAGAGTCTGCTGAGAGCAACAAGTTAGGCTCTGTATGAGCTCTTGGTGTATGCTGACACTGGACTGGACGGGGAAAAGGCAAAGCCCAGAGTTCAACTTTAATGGTGTTTTGGAAGTTGATGTTGGCTGCAGTTGGCAGAAAGCCCAAAAGGAACCATGTCCCAGAGATATTTCTATGGTAAAGTCAACTGTTTCCTAAAAGGTTTCATAGGAGGCATCAATGGTTCCTCAAAGCTGAAGAGCGGAAAGATTGAAATTGCCATTATATGGGAGAGAAAAAAAAGAGAGGGGGAGGATTCTTTATTCCTTAGTTAGTTGTTGGGAAGTTTTTTTTTTTTTTTGGAGGGGAGGACGCTAAATGTAGCAGTTGAATGGAAGCTCACTTTTTAAGGGCATTGTAAGACTGAGATATTTATACAGTTGCACAGACATCAGTCATTTAGGTAAGAGGCATAGCATGAAGGTTTATATTCCAAGCTATGTTTATTGCTATGCAAAGAAATAGTAATTATACTACACTTGTATAGACAGGAGAATATTTGAATAATTGCACAGTGGAAAACTCTAATGTTAACGTGTATGGACAATGATAAAGAACAAAGAAATAATTGTGGGAAGGGTTTTCCAAGAACAGCTTGGAAATCAGGGGTCGAGGACAATAGAAGGCCAGAATGTATGTGATAATATGAGTAGGGAGTGATGCAAACTACTGCATGTTATGGGAAGGTCATCTCAAGAGCTGAGAATTTACTATTCACATTAGAAGTGTGAAAATCATTTGGAAACTTGATGATAGACTCAGTGTAGTATGTAAACAAGGAACCTGGAAGAAGAAAAAGCAGAGATAATGAACCTATGTGTATACTTTTAAGGAACTTGATGTTAGAGTAAAAGAAATGATACATATGATGGATTATTAGGGATTATAAACATTAGTACAAAGATTACTTTGTAAGTATTTGTACACTAAATAAGTAATGTGAATATAGATATGATTTATTTGATAATTAATGATTAGTACCTGCTTCAGTAAATTATATCAAGAATTATTATGTTGCTTAATATTATTAATTTTTAAAAGCTACAAATATAACCTGTTTCCCGAACCAAACTCAGATTTTCACAATCTAAGTACACTTAAAAATCTTTACAATTACTAAGGAGAAATAATGAAGACTAGAGGATTACTATTGTTAGTAGGTTTTCTAGGATTTAATAAAAATGATACATTTATTCACAAGAATCCATTTATTCACAATAATTTACCTAGTTTAAATTTTTACTAAAGAATTGGTAAGTTTATCACAAGACTCTTTACAATGACCTTAAGAAAATCAGTTAGTGTACTCTGCCATTGATATTAAATTCACTTTGCCTTTTAGCACATGAAGACTTAGGTAATAGTTTCATATTATAAAGAACAGTCAAATGTGGATATATAAATAATATTTATTCAACAGACACATTTCTTGGCTATATTCATTGTTTCCATAATAAGAAAAATTTTAATATATGTATAGCATAGTTTATGTATTTCAAAAATTTGTATCATAATTTCCATGGTAATAATTACCTTCAGAATTTAAAAATAATTTGCATTTCCATTACAGTTACCCTTTTTCATTCTCAAATCTATCTTTTTAGTGGTAATTAGTGATAATTAAATTATCTGGTGATCAAATCACTCATATTATTTCTAAACGGCTCACTTGAGAAAACTTATATTGGATGAAATTTAATCTATGAATAGTGTACAAGTATTTTCCTTACATTATGTATTAGTACATATATTTTATTGTTACTCAAAAGTGTTTGAGAATTTAGTTGTGAAAACACATCTCATTTTCAGTGACAATATCCTATCATTAGGTTCTACTTAGCTCACACGAGTTATTCCTAATTAACAAAATCTTTGGTCTGTGCTGCAGCACATATTAAGTATATTTTGGAAATTGTTTTCCTATACTGGGGAAGGAACCACAGGATGCTCTAACACTGAGCTCCAAATCCAAACTTTGTTTTTGAGACAGAGTCTCCTTAAATTGCCCAGGTTGCTTCAAACATATGATTCCCCTCCTTCACCCTCTGCAGTTGCAGAAATTAAATACTTTTAAAAATGATTGCTGGTATCATTCATGAAAAAGAGATGTGTATATCTGAAGATAGCTGAGCAATTCTTTTTACATTAAGAGAAGGAAAATATATTCTTTCAAGCACTTTATTAAAACTACTAGATTAATTATTCTTAATGTGACTATAATCAAATGAACATTATTATTTTGGTGATAAATATGTCACCTATTTGGGTAGTTCATACCTTGTTAAAACTATTCTACACATTGTTGCGTATTTTAATTCTTGATACAATTTCCTACATTGCTGTAACAGTAATGGAATTGGTTCCATTGTTGACCAGCAACATTCAAGTAAACCACGTCATGTAGTTACCTGAAAATAAACACACTATCAACAATATTAAAACATAGCTGTAACATGTAGTAAGAATGAAATGGGTTACAAAGATTTTCTTGACTGTGGATTATAGAACTTTTTATATTTATGGATGTTACATTTTAAGAGCTCTCCATGTGAAAATCATTGCTTTGATTGTTGCTTTTTACCTCTGAGAGTGTTTAAATGGTAGATGATGTACATGTCAAAGTGAGGAACTGACGTGGGAACGAGCGCACTGAAGCTGCCGGCACCTGCTATTCAGGGTGTCATCACTTCACAGTGTCACACTGCTGTGTGATGAAAGCCAGCTGGTGCGTTTAAGTTTTTCGCTGGAGATTTCCATTTGATTTATTATTGTGATTTTGGTTTTTCTACAGAAACAATCATTCATATGCGGCAAGCACATTGAAGCTACTTGAGGCTTTCTCTTTTGCTGAGTAATTTGTGCTCTCAATCTGCCTGTGTAGAGGAATTTCCAACTTGTATTGTTAGTGTTTGTTTCACAAGATAGTGATGTACCACACAGGCTGAAATAAGAGAAATAGTTTGTAATGGGGTGCAGAACAGCGCTGCTTCCCTGGTGTTGTGTTTATGTAATGTGGATCTGCACCACTATTGTATAAGAGCTGTGTAATTCTCTTTTGTAGTATACTAAGAGCCAGCAGCAATCACTTATTTTCTTGGAAAGCAAATGTGAACTCGTGTCTTGATTGCATTACTTTATTTCAAGAGGTGGGCCCTTAGTGTTTCGGTATGTTTCTTTAGTAGAAAGAACCTGACAATAGTAATTTCTGGTTAATTCTGCTTTAGCTGTATCAGTGGTTTAATGATTGTGTTTAGTTGTAAACAGAAAGTGCTGGCGCCTCATATGTTTCAAGAAAATACATGTGGAAAATATTACTTTACTGCATGATTTAAATATTGACTGGATCATAGCAATTATATTTTTATACATCTCATGTTTGGTATTATATCTTTTTTCAGATTTGTCTAATACTTAATTGGGGACCCAACAGACATGTACAGAGATTTAAAATTTTTAAAAAATCATTGAGCACATTAAAATGTCTTTTACTCTTAAAGAATGAGAAAACCTTCTGTTCTTATGAAAAAAGAAAAATTGCTTCCTATTTTATACTAATAATAAAGCAGAGAGATAGGAGAGAAAGGAGTAAACACAAGAATAAATTGAAACTCAAGAGATTGGATAATGACCAAACACGCGTTAAACACGCTATTCTCCCTTCCGTCATGTGTGCTTCCTACATTAGCTAAGAACTTTAAAAATAAACCAACAATAAGCAAAAACTTGCTGCAGTGTCCCTGAAAAACAAACATGTTCATCAAAATCTTCACATATTGGTGAAAATCTGAAACTATCTGCACAAATAATTTTGTATCAGAAAATGTATGGAATATTTACCATTATTCTCTATGTTGCTTTACAAATATCTCTAGAACTTTGGGGATTTTTTTTTTGAATTATATAAATTGCATATGAAGTTAGATACGACAAAATAACAGTGATCATGATCATATGAACTTGCCTTTCTTAATTTCATAAGTTACAAACTGGAGATGGAACTGTACCAAATGATCTTCATATAGTTTATGGGCTTAAATTATGTAGTGTTTGTGATGTACCATAAATACTCAAGGGTTGCATTTATCTGGTTTTGAAATCTTGTGTTTGAAACATACAGTTACTTTAATGGCAAGAAATGTAAGAGTGTGTTGATCCGTTGGTACTGCAGGACCAAAGTACTACAAGAGTGCAGGCACTGTATAATAAAGTTCTAAACTGGAATATTGAAGGTGAAAAACTAGCAAAAGGCATCCTGAGTTGAAGATCCACATAACTGAGAGATGACCAGAGAGGAAAATCTCTATCTCTGGACAAGCAAGTTTCAGTGAATTCCATAGACCAGAATCCAGTAAGATGAAGAAGTGAGAGAATAATCATATTTAGGTTGTAGCTTATTTTTCCTAACGTTATGGTTGATACATTGTGTCAACTTGGGGAGTCTAGAGGTTTGACTAAGTGCCTCAGAGGTTCTGCATCTTGGGGATATAAAGGACATGCCTTTACCTTTCTGGGATGTTGTTCATTGTGTCACTTTGAGAAGTTTAGGAGGTAAACTATGTGATTTAGCAAGGAGCCAGGGTGCTTACTTTGTATTTATCCTGAACCTGTGCAAGAGGAAAGCATGGAGATTATGTGAGTGCCACATGCCCCCTGGGTGGGGGTAGTCTGCTTACAATGTAAGGGAGGGAAAGAGGCTTGTTTTTCTCGGCCACTTCCCCCTTTTGCTCTTGTTGTTTTGCTGTTCTGCTGCCGTGAACCGTTGCCCTCTGCCATGTGCCACTTTGCCCTGGAGCCAGCCAAGTATAGACTGAAACCTCTACAGACTGTAAGCTGAATAAACCCTCCCTTCCTTCATTTTGGATGTTGGGTATTTTGTCCCAGCAACTGAAACAATGTAACCAGGACATCTGGTAATTGAAATTATTTTGT
Source organism: Dinomys branickii (assembly GCA_004027595.1). Lineage (NCBI taxonomy): Eukaryota > Metazoa > Chordata > Mammalia > Rodentia > Dinomyidae > Dinomys > Dinomys branickii. Next base: position 31,310 of record PVLD010014475.1, on the reverse strand, counting down.
GGAATTATGGTAGTAAAGAACACTAATATGTTTCTAAGCCTTAAATAATCATTAATTAAAGAACAGAGGTTACATTTAATTAAATTGTTCTAAATTCATATGCTCAACTACCAAGAAAACTCTATTTATCTCTCTATGTACCTATCTATCATCTATCTATCTACATTCTATTTATATCTATCTACTAGCACATAAAGTCAATACAACATAATAGATTTGACTATGATTAGTAAGCATTCCATGAATCTTCCCAGGAAGCTTTTATGAAGCGTAACATTAAATGATTATAAGGACACATGCTCTTTGTATTATCTAATGATAAAAGGACTTTATTGAAATCATTGGTATTGGAAAAACCTGCCTACCAGAGATCTCAGTAAAATTAGACAAACATGAAACAATCAGTTTCAGGTTCTGAAAAACAGACTGTAGAGGACTCTGATCCCTAAGAATGGGAGAATCACATTAGTTGGGCAGCACAAACTTGCAGAAACTCAATAGAACCTGGGGGGAGGAGCCTGAAACACCAGTTCATAAGTCAGGGCTGCCAGTGTGGCTGAAGTTTCCAGAACAAGTGATATAACAGAGAGAATGGTTCTGCCCATAGGAGGTGCTTTAAAAATCCTCAAGGCAAATGCTCACTTCTTTGATGAGACACGTAAAACCTACATGTTTAGGGCAAGTATTGGCTCCTGAAGATCAGGGAGTTGAATGGAGATTCTGGAAACTGCAAGATGGTAGTCAATATTTGTTAAAGTCACAACCTAAACACATCCCTGTGGGATCTACTTGGGCTAAGTTAGAGCAGTAGATGAGTCACATTTGGGGATTAGAGATAAATTAGCATTTTAACATTTGTCTCAGTATGTCATGAACTCCTGAGGATGTGCAATATCCTTCTGGGGGAGGTCAATGATGTAAAAGTTATTTAATAATAATGTATATTTATTTTCCATTGTGTGAACATTTGCAATGATTTTTTTCCAAAGCATAGTGAATAATACTTCTAGGATTTTATCATAACTTATGCCAGTGGCAACAGATTGTATTAGTAGCCATTTTATTCTTAACTGCTGGGAATCTGAAGTATAAAATAAATTCATTATAGAATATCCAGGATGAAGTGGTAAAATACATTAATTTTATTACTTCGAACCCTTTGCTTCACAATAATCTGTATGATTCAGTCCGAAGGATTCATAAAATTCTTTCTGCTGCAAAATGCAGCAAAATGGATTTCCCGAGTAAGCACATGTACAATTGAGTTGCATCAGAACCAGCCTATTTTTTAGCAAAAGCAAAATTGTATATGAATAATGACAAATAGAAAACTGGTTCCTCAGCTTTGCACCTTCGGAGAACATAGTCTCAATAATAAATGAGGTGAGTTTGTCACTTGAAGAGAAGTATCTGATAGAAAACACTGACACAAGGGATAAATGAGGTACAATATCCCGAGACAACGTGCAAAAGCAAGAGAGAAGGAGAGGGAAAGGGAGAGGGAAATGGAAATGAAGTCATGAAGAAACACTGAGAAAACCAAACTGTTCATTACTAAGGGAAACAATCTAACGTTAAAAGCTACATACTGTATATAATGCCATGTGTGAGACATCCCAGAAAAAGCAACTGTAGAGAAATTGAGACAGGGGCTTGCCAGGTGTTAGAGGGAGGCAGAGATGAATAACTGAAGCACAGATGCTTTATAAAACTGCGAGACACTATGGTGATGGGTACCTGCCATTATGCGTTTGTCTAAAACCCAAAGAATACACACCAGTAAGAATGAACGTTAATGTGTACTGGAGGGCTGGGGATATAGCTTAGTGGAATAAGCGCTTGCCTAGCAAGCGCAGGGTCCTGAGTTCGATCCCCAGTACTGCAAAAAAAAAAAAAAAATGTGTACTGGAGATGTGGCTATCGGTGAAGGGTCATCAGTTGAAACAAATACAGCCCTGAGCTGTATTCAACAAATACAGTCCTCCTGTCACTGTTCATTGATTTATTTATTCAGATTCTCACTAAGTTGTTGACAGTGGCCTGAACTTGTGAGAGTTATTGTTGTATAGAAGCATTTTCCTCAACATTTGGAAAAATAACCCACTAGACACAAAATGTTCATAATTAAAATGAATTAGGGCACCTAAGTCCTCTTCACATATTTTGTCCTTCCATTTCACATAGTATATAGTAGGCAGAGTTTGAATCAAGAATAGTCTATGTAAAATATATATGTAAATATATACAGTTAATACTATATTTATCAAAATTTATATGAGGTACAGGGCCTGGGGTCATGTAAGACTAGTAGACCAGTCAAAACCTTCTAGTTCTAAAAGAAAACAGTGGAAGTTACAGGAAAATTAAAGAACTAGGGTTGAAGACAAATTAAGCAACTACAATTAGCCAGGAATCATGTTCCCACATACCCTCAGTGCCAACCCTCTGGGAGGCTGAGGCAGGATGATCACCAGTTCAAGGCCAGTCTGTGTAAATGAGTGACTTAATAAGACCATGTCTCAAAATACAAAGTAAAAAAGATCTGGGATGTAGCTCAGTGTGCCGGCCCTTATTTTCACCTTTAGTACTAAAAAAGTAGCTAAAATTAAGAAAATGAAATGGAAATCTCAATGGGAAAGTAATTTTTTCCAGGAATAGTCAAGAGTAATCAGTGTAACTTATTAAAAATAATTTACATGTATGTTTTGTGGATCTGTGTCCAAGAATATGAAGAATGCAAAGATATTAATGTTAATCTCTGTTCTAAAGGGCTTTTCAGTTTTCCTAAGGCAACATCTAAACATGACATGTCAAGGCATTAGGAACCATTCTACTCTCCTGAAGAAGTTCTTAGAAATTTGAATGGAATAATGAATTCAATTTCTCTAGAAATCCTGGGAGAAATGCAAACCTAGTTCTTGATAAAAGATTGTACTTTTTCATTATTAACATAGTGAAAACTTTGAAAAAAAAAAAAAAACAGAATGTTTACACCTGCACCAGGCCCTGAATTCAATCCCCAGTACAAGAAAGAGACTTTGAGAAATGTAAAAGTGTGATGTCTAAATATGATTTGCTTTATCATTTTTCCTTCTGCTGATATGAGGTAATAGATATTGGATAAAAGAAAGAAAATTTTTAGTCAAAGGCAAGTCCTTAGAATACATTTAAATTATTTTTAAAAAATAGTTTAAGAAAATAGACTTGTGTTTGTTGCTCAATTGACTTATTTATTCAAAAATATTGACCATCTTGTATAATTTACCCAAATGTGAAACAGTAGCTTTTCTCTCAAAGAGTATAAAAGCTAAAAGATCATGTGAAAAGTAAGAAGATACTTTGCTATCCGTAAAATGAGTGCAAGGTTTGTGAAAACGGCAAACCGAACATATAATTTTCCCATCCTAAGGCTATTATGACAAGGCCATTAATCTCTATTTTCAATAATCTTACTAATCAAGGTACTTTACCCAATGACTCATGATATCTAATACCTAGTATAACAATGATATAGTTCACATTTATGCTTTTGAGAGTCTGAAGAAAATTAAAACTGACATCGGGATAAAAACCAAATTCAGATTGTGCTGCCCACACTCTCATGTTCCTGTTCTAATAGAAGAAGAATTCTAACCAGTGGCTTTGCACCAAAGGAAAGCAATATTTTGTATGCAGAATCTGTAATTGCGCATTTTAATTTATTTTTTAAAATTGAATTAAGAAAAGAAAAATGTGTCAGTTTTACATGAATCTTGCCTATTCAGTAACATCCCCTGGAGTTTAAATGAATGGATTTTAATATTTATCTTTTTGGTTGCTTGAAGTCTTTAGAAAATGCCTTAGTTCAGGGTGCTGACACTAAATCTGTTTAATATATTTCATTATCAACAGTGATGATTTAAGAATAAAGTTCTAACTGATATGAAACAATATTAATTTCTTATAATAAGCACAGAGGAACAACATCTGTGTCATTCCAGTAATGTTAACATCTCAATTTGTGCAAAACAAATTACACTGAACAAATAAGTATTCTAGTTCATTTACATTTCTCATTATTGCTCCAAATGTGAAATTTTAAGGTCACTGCTTCACTCTTTTAATCAATGGCATTCATCGTACAGAAAATTTCTCAAAATCAGGTCTTGAGGTCTAATTCTAAGTGGCATAAAGTAGTAAAGCTGAAGCTAGAGAAATTCAACAAGTAAAACCTCATAATATAGATCCATAGGACAAAGGACAGAAATGTAAATTTGAAAAAATTTAGCCTGGAGTTATCTGTGTACATGGCATACAGTAGGTAAAACTGATGGCATTAGCAAAGGAATGGCATTTACTCAAATATGGATCTAAATAGACTAACTTATGGCAAACTTTGACGCTAACCATTGTGGGATTCTTGTGTGTTGAGAGTCTCATAATTTAATTAGGTCCTTTTGATTTTATAATGCAGCAGTAATTATGCGTCTTGTGGAAATTCATGTAGTGATTCAACATGCTGTGTCTTGTAATTGAATTTTACCAGTTATTTGTTGTTTGATTGAAAATATGGCAATCATATTCAGTGACTACCAAGAGCTCTGTATCTCTGAGATCTTCTAAGGTCTATGGAAGTTCTTTAAATGTTTTCTAAAATAGTTCTTAAGTAGTTTTCCAAAGTTGGAGCATTATAATGTATTTTAAGGTTATATGCTATCATTTAGATACGTATTTTTGAAATGATTTCAGCTGTAACATCTTTCTTCTTCTTTTCCCTTTCTATGTCTGCCTCCCTAGCATGTTTCCAATTGGAAGTACCTTTCTTTTTATCTGCAGAAGAGTCTCCAATGCTCATAGGAATCATGATGCAAACAAAAATATGAAATAATTTCTGGTTTAGCACTTAGGCTATGTTTGCAATAATTATAAAGTTCTAAGAGCTTACCCTAGTAAAAAGCTTCCAAATTAGCCTGTTATAATCTCATGGATTCTGGAAAAAGTCACAAACCTTATGGATCAGAAACAAAGGATGATTTATTGCTCACAGAAATAGCCGTAGTCAGAATAACATCATTTGTATCAGTTTTCTGAGCCACAATTTCCACAAAGTGACATGGCAAGGAGCACCTGACATGTTTATCTACATTGATTTCTTTTATAGGACAGGAAATTTCAATGCATAATAAGAAACATGGTAGACACATTAATGAGTTCACAAAGATGCCTAATGTAATATCTTACATGTAAAAAAATTAAGGTAAGAAATGGAATTCAAGTTGCTAATAGACTGATGTTATTATAGGGTAAATTTTATGGATTTTTCCAGCTATCCTTGGAGTAGCTATGAAGTCCCTTCAGGAGAGCAAAGCAGGAGAGTGACGTGGGATGAGAAACACCCTGCCCTCTTTTTTGAAGAAGAAACAGAGGAGCACACGTCAAAGGGTACAGACAGTTTACAAGAACTGCAAAGACAAAGAAATAAATTATTTTCCTAGAGCTTTCAAGAGGAAAGCGCTACTGATATATTGATTTTAGCTCAGTGAGATTCATTTCAGGTTTCTGACCTCTCGATAGGAAACACAATATATTTTGGTGTTTTAAATCTCTTTGGTGTGTTAAAGGAGCAACAGCAACAAAAAAAAACCCTGATACTATTAAGCAAACCTGCCCAGTCTTTTCCCTAGAGGGAGACACTGCTTTCATTGTCCTGGTCAGGAAGCAAATACGCCTTGTGCCTCAGAGAACTGTGTCCTCTCTTCTCCATGGCTTGTTATATAAACACAGTTGAAAATATTGTGTGGTAGAAAATTTGTAAATGATTGTGTACAGGAGAGGTCCATAGATTAGAGAAACCAATCTAAAATGCTCTTGAGAAAGATATGTGATCTTACAAGACATTTCTTTTATTTCAACATTAGGTTCTTCATCTAAAAAAAATGTATAGCTTGACCAATGCCTCCTAAACTTACATAAATGTATTTGTAACTCTCTATGGGATAGGGACATAGCTCTTTGCTGGTGTGTGAGGTTAATTCCCAAACGGGCTGTTCTGGCCATCAGATGCCTTTTTCATAAAGGAATCCCATGTCAGAATCCCAGTGTACTTCATAAGAAGCCATGGAAGATGACAAGGTTATGTTTTGGTGAACTGTGTTTTTATTTATTTATTTATTTATTTACTTTTGCTGTGATACATTTTGTAATTTTCTAGGGTGACAGAAAAAATTTAGAAAAGCTTTACTTCATTTGTTTTCTTTATAGTTCCCTGTAAAACTTTCTCCGAGATGATTACCCCATCCCAGGGATGATAACCTGGGGGAGCCCACACTCGCATGCGCTGAGCCACATACAACTGGAAATGTGTCTATGTGTGTGATAGTTCCAAGTCTATCTCACCCTGAAAGTTTGGATCCACCGAGGTCTACTTAGAGATGTAGACTGTATTTGAATGTAGTTCAGAATTAGAAGGGTCATGTGCATGAGCTGGGAGTTTGTTTTAATCCCTGCACAATGAGGTAAACACAGATAGTAGTGGAATAGTCTGATGCTTCAGTTCTTTTTACCCAGTGAATTTAGGCATACTTTTGATTAAGACTCCAGTGTCCCTTGAAAATTTAAGGATGGATGACTGAACTGGAACATATTGAATCTAATAATATGGCATATAAGTCCTTGAGCCACTAATAAAGAAAGAAAGAACTGTAAAATTTTATTTGTTAGTCACGTTGGTGAAGCAGTGCCAGTTGGTAGTATTAGCAACATATACATATGAGCCTTTTTAAAGAACAGCAAAATCTTCTAGGTAATTTTGTCAAAATGCTTTAATACAAAATGTGACATCCTAAGGAAAAGCTACTTTTGTGTTAACTGAATATACAATTCCAGAAGATGCCCAGTGGTGAGTGAAGGCAGGATATCCTTAAACTGAGGATTCAGGATCATTTAACACCGATCTCTTTCCTGGTAGAGGCATGCTGGTCTGCCTTAACATCTTTACTGGGTGTAGCCCATTTAATGTATTTTTTAGAATTTTGATTGCATGTTGCAAGAATTAGACATGACATAAATGTGCATTGAAGTTTGTGTTGGGCTTTTTTTGTAGTATAAACAGGAGAAACCCGTGTCCATTGAAACATTTGATAATGTTAATTTATGCATATGTACAAAACACTGTTGGTCAGCAAATAGTTCTTAAATAGTATTATACTAATGAAAAGCAGCTATTTGACATAAAAAATGAATGTGGGACTTAGATTGCTTAATGCCAATTATTTTGTAATAATGGTAACAGCTGTTGTGAAGTGCTAAGTGGCACATGTAACTTTGAAATCCTGTAGTACAGAACCAGTGAGATGAACAAATCATCAAGATTCCCATTTCTCTGAGGAAGATGCACAGTACTTTTCATCAATGATATTTTCTATGTAAAAATGACTTTTTACTCTTCAATTTCTTTAAACTTGGAAATATCCAAATATTGAAAGTGCCAAAATCTTTTTTGGGGGGAGAAGATATTTTTTATAAGATTTAAGTAATATAGAACTCGAAGAATTGATGGAAACCTCAATAAAAACCTTGAGACAAAACCTTAAATAGCATCAGAATTCATTGCATGTTCATTACTGTTTCACTTTTCCATCCCAGAGGAAACAGCATCTTCAGTTCTCTGTTCCTAAAAGTTTTGCATTGTCCAGTGTAAAAAGGTGAACTGTACCCTACCCCATCAGACTCTGTCAAAGCTGTTACTGTTTTGTGTTCTGAATCCATGGATATTCTGAAATATCAGACATATCCATCTTTCAGAGTAAATTCCAAATGCTTAGTATTCAGTAGATGTTTATGCTGTCCCTCACCTGAAGTTGTTTCTCCCTCTTGTATATCCTATAGAAATTTCTAGTCCTCACTGGGGCCTCTCACTACTGTCAGATGTGTACCTATCATTTCCTCAGGCCTGTGACTCCCCAGGCCTTTCTTACCTGGGTGTTCTGCACATCGACTTGCACAAAGCCTTGCTTTGAGGCTAACGTGAAAAAAAAAAATTCCAAAGTAATAAAAACAAAATTGCTAAAAGAGTAATCCTCAAGATATAAGAGACTTTTCCCTTTTCAGCTCAAACAGTCCTGCATTGTTTGATATTTTTATGATGATCACATTTGATATTCATAACTAGAAAAGTAAAAAAAATTTATGTGCTATTCAGTTTATGGTCTCAGAGAAGCATTAGGGAAGTGTTCTAAAATCATTAGAAATAATTGGACTAAAATGTTTCAATTATTAGTCTAATATACTTTTATTGTGCCTCATTTTGAAAATAGCCATAAATGAGAAATAGAAAAAGGTTCGGCTTTTGGTGCCTACTCCTTTAATTAACTCTCTGTTTACTTTCTCGTCATGACTACTTCCTGTGTTCTCATCACATATCGTGCACGGCACATGTAAAACCGCCTTATTATCATCGTGATAGTAGCAGTGTTGGCTAACAATATCATGGGTGTATCTTCATAATACCTACAAATGTGGTTGTGCACTTAAGTAAAGATGATAATTCATGCTGTTCTAAGTATGTTTGTGTCTTCCTTTTCCTCATTCTTTGAGGCTGTCTTTTTGCTCAAATCTGTTTTTCTCATTTCTCACAAAAGCATTAATTAGTTGTAAAAAGGACAGTTTGCATTTGCTCTTATCCCTGTCCTCCTTCATCGTTGTTACCCCCTTTTCAATTTTTCCTTCATTAACAACACGAATCAGGTAAATATTATCAAACAGCAAACCATATTTTCAGGGTCCAATTTCACACATTCTAAAACCATTAAAAGGTAATTAATGCTATACTCAAGGCTTCAATTGCAGCTTGTAGAAATTTATAAATAAAGTTAAATCTCCTTGGAACTAACTGTAATTCAATATAGGATGTAATCAGAGATTTACATAACATGTGCAAGCTTGTCAATCTTCACCATCTCCCCAACCTGTTTAATGACTCTGACGTTCAAAAAGGGAGCAGACCTTTCCATGTTGGTCCTCTACTGTGTGCGCCCAAGCAGCTTCCCTCCATACATATTTGCTGAACGAATGCAGTTCTGTGCTCTGGGAATGAAGAGCAAACACGTGACAAAAATTCCAGCCATCACAGAACTTACGTGTATCACAAGGAAAAGGAAAATGAACCAAACTTCAGGGAAGAGGATTGCTCTGATGTCCTTAAGAAAATGTATGGGTTAAAGGACAAGAGTCGAGTCTGGGGATCTCTTTTGAAGTTACTGCAGTAATCCAGAGAAAAGATGCTGATGATTTAACTCGTGTCCCTGGTGGAGGAGACGATACTAAGAGGATAAACTCAGAACATATTCAGATACATTCTGGAGGAGCCCCAATACAGGCATACATGCATACAACTGTACAACTGGAATCACAGAATAGCCAATAGCCGCAATAGCGGAGCTAAGGAAAAGGCCTGTTTTAAAGGTGAGCAAATACAGAATTCGAATGGAAGCATGTGTTAATCTATGGAAGTGACCTTTAAGAAGAAGCAGAGAGTGAATGCTTTGCAAAAATGGTGTATGATTCTAGGGCCCATGTAAATTTAGTGGTTATTAGTTTAAAGTGAGACCAAATACTGCAACGTGTGTTTTCTTTCAAACATGTACTGATGCATACATGTAAAGGCAGAGTTGGAGCTTTCCTAAACGTGTGTGATGAAAGGAAAGGAAAAGAAGGTGAGATTGTTTGCAGGAAAAGTGACTTTTGCAATCGCTGGCTCAAAGCTCGGTCAGTAGAGGGGGACAAATGCATGGTGAGGGAAACAGAAGGTTGTAGGATGGAAGAGTTGTTGGGAGCTGGGCTATGAGAGGGGGAGTAAGTAAATTTGAGATTGTGGCCCCTTACAGTTACTGGTAATAACATGAAAGAGAGTATAACCATATCCATTAATGGCTAACATTGGCTGTGTCTTGGCTACTTTTCTCTCTTTGCTGAGACAAAATACCCAACACCCAAAATGAAGGAAGGAAAGGTTTATTCAGCTTACAGTTTGTGGAGGTTGCAGTCCATACTTGGCTGCTTCAGAGGCAGAGTGGCACATAGCAGAGGGCAAACTGTTCCGGGCAGCAAACAACCAGCAAATGTGTGGAATTGCAGGCAAACAGCCTCTTTCTCTCCTCTACCTTGTAAACAGCCTGCCCCCACCCAGGGGGCGTGTAGCTCTCACACAGTCTCCATGCCCTCCTCTTCCACAAGCTCAGGATGTATACAAAGTAAGCACCCTGGCTTCCTGCTGAATCACATAGTTAACCTTTTAAATTTCCCAAATAACACAATAAACAACATCCCAGAAGGGTAAGGGCATGTCCTTTTCACCCCAAGATCTACAACTGCTGAGTTACTCAGCTAAACTTCCAGACTCCCAAAGCTGACACAATGTATCAGCCATAACAGGCTGGAGGTAAACTCATTGTCATCCAAGTTAATTCAAGATCATCTTTATGGAAATTAAAAATAGAATTTGAAGATCTCAATGAGTAACATCACAACCATTGTAATACATCCTATCACTGTGTCTGAAACTCTGGTTTGCTTCTGTTGTTTTTGTGTTATTTTCTAAATATATGTGTGTTCATTAAGATGTTTTCATTCTTTTATCTTTAAAACAAAAGAAATAAAAATAGAATTCTGTTTGGGAGAGTCACCATGTAGGACATTTAATAATTATGGAGAAATAATTAGGGTAGAAAGTATTTAAATCTGTGTATGAAGAAAGAATAGTGCAGCCTGATGATGGGGGAGTCAAATGAGATCATTTTAGGGGGTGATGATGGGGACAATGGGAGACAGCCATGATACATCTGCCCTCAGTATATGAATCCTAGAAAGCCATCATGACAGACCTGAAAAATCCGTGGTCTTCAGGGCACATGAGCCTTCGTTAGAAGACGCAGTTGAAGGTAATAAATAGATATGCTGTTACAAATTATGTATTTGTAAAAAACTCTGTGGCTCACTAATTTATATTTCCATGATTTTGTAAACACCGGAAACAATGCTTATGAACTCCTGACATGTACTAAGATTCACAGAGTCTATGCTGGGGCAATTGGGAGTTGTAAACCCCTATGGAAAGGGCATTTTAGTAGTATAAGAGGTTGTCTCAGTTACTTTTTTCTCGTTGCTGAGACAAAATACCCAACGCCCAAAAAGAAGGAAGAAAAGATTTATTTAGGTTACAGTTTGTGGAGGTTTAGTCCATAGTTGGCTGCTTCAGAGGCAGAGTGGCACATGGCAGAGGGCAAACGTTCATGAGAGCAGAGAACAGCAAAAACAACCAGAGCAAAAGGGAGGAATAGCAAGTAAGCAGCCTTTTTCCTTCCCTTACATTGTAAACAGGCTCCCCCCACCCAGGGAGGGTAGCTCTCACATAATCTCCATGCCCTTCTCTTCCACAGGCTCAGGATGTGCACAAAGTAAGCTCCCTGGCTTCCTGCTGAGTCACTCAGCCAAACCTCTAGATTCCCCAAGCTGACACAATATATCAACCTTAATAGAGGTGTGTTCACCAAGCAAGTGAAAATACCTAAGAGAAATGTAGTTAGTAATGGTTCAATACTTTCAAAACTAAATGTATTCATGTCTTTTCTTCCACACAGGGCTGCTTGCATATAGACATCTTCTCTTCAATTCACAAATATCAACTATTTTGTATGTTTGTATAATGATTTTAAATATTGTGGCCTAAATTATGTAAACCATTAATTCATATACAGTAATTTATTTAGCAATTACCTATGCAAAAACCTTGATCTGAATTCACACCAGAAAGCATTTTTGTTGGGCATAGTGGTAGATGCCTGTAATCCCAGCATTCAGGAGGCTGAGGCAGGAGGATTGTTGTGAGTTTGAGGCCAGCCTGGGATACAAAGTGAGCAAAAGTCCAGCTTTGTATAGCGAGACCCTGACAAAAAAAAAAAAGCAAAAAAAAACACAGCATTTTTGTGAACAGATGTATGATAACTATAAAATTTTGGGCATAAAATTTTGGAATTTAATAGAACCTTAACTGTTATAACAAGTGAGCGAAATCAGAATCCAAAATACCCTCTTTTGAATGATTCCATTTATGCAGACTGTCCTGTGAGGCAAAGCCTACTGAAAGAGAAAATAGTTGGAGAGGTTGCCTAGACCAGGGCAGGAGTGGAGAGGGACTTCAGGAATGGACCTGGAGGTCCTATGGGAAGATAAATGTTACCTGAAGTGGGACTGTAGAGATATTGAAGAATTCTGCAAGCGAAGTAAATATCAATGACTTACACAGTTAAAATCCAATATATTTTAATGCACATTAAAGTCAGAATGCAGGGAATGTTTAAAATAGCAATCAAGTAACAAAACTAGAACAAAAGTTGATGTAGTGCAGATAAACTGGAGGAGAAGAAGCTATATGGCTTAGTACATTTTTGTTGATGTCAATGATTTGGGAATAGTTGTAAGTTATATCCCTGGATCCAATAATCTAACTTCTGAAGATGTGTTCTGAGGAAAATAATTAAAAGGAAGCAAAAAGTTAAATGCACATCTTTGCTGCTATTAGCAAATCATGCTTTTGCAAACAAAGTCTCATACATCACTGTAATGGGTGAACATTTGGCAAATTATGCCATGTTTGTGCTGTGGAATTTCATGCAGTATAATCATGCTAAAACTTTAGGAAATGTGTGCAGTAGTGCTGAAGGTGCTATGCTTTGTTTATTGAACCATGAAAGTATATTCATAGCTGAAAAATGTAAAGACAAAAAAAACCCTAGAAAATTACTTTGAAAATGTGAGTCTTTGGCTTATTTACTTATAAAACGATAATTTTAATCTAGAAAATAATTCAAAGTAGTAGGATATATATATATATATATATATATATATATATACATATATGACATCATTTCTAAAGTTCAAGTAAGTTACTCTTAGGAGATGAAGAATGACAACATTGAATTTATTAAGTAATGATACTTGAAAATTTTATTATTGTAGGGTATAAGGCATGATGTTTAATGGCATTTTAAAATAAACGTTAAGTGAAATTGGTATAGTTATAAGCTTACTGATTAAAGATAGAGAAAATTATTCTTTGTTTAAATCCAGTGTTCTGATCTTTCATAGATGATGTTGATTGTTTTGTTTGGTGGTACTGGGGATTGAACTCAGGACCCTGCGCCTGCTAGGCAGGCGCTTATTCCACTGAGCTATATCCCCAACCCGATGTTGATTGTTTTGTATTAATTTCTCTCACTTGTTTATATTTCATCAGAAATATGTCAGGTATTATTAAAGATTCTTAGCAGATATCTGGGCAAATGAGACACCAGTTCCCATTCCTGCCAATGCTGCATTACATTATAATGTACAGAGAAAAAATGTCTTCTCAAAGAGTGTTCAAAGTAGGTAGGATATTTTTAAAGAGCCAAGTGCTGTAGAATACAGAGAAGGTTGCAGGGGGTCTTGCACGCCGAGGACAGGAGACACTGGCCAGGGAGAACCTCGCTGTTACAGTGATGCTTGAGCCGAAGTGTGGGGTGGTGCAGAAGCTGACCTGTTGTATGCCTGGGGAAGAGAAATCCAAGCAGAAAGAAAACTCACAAAGGGCTCATGGCAGAGCAGGTGAGAAGGAGTCATGCGGGGATGAAATAGAGCCAGTCTGGGCAGGATGAAGTGGTTAAATTCAGAGAGAAAGAATCTGATCATGAAAGACCTTGTTTGCCTTTTTGAGGGTGTTGGCTTTCACTTTGGATAAAATGAGGAGTTACAATCATGTCAGGGTTCTTACCAGAGGAATACATACCTTAGGTTATATTTTGTGATTAGTCTGTCAGTAGTGTCAAGAATATACTGAAAGTTGCATTGGGGAAAGAGGACCAAGGATGAAAAGGTTGAAAGTTTAATCCTGTTTCCTGTAAAGAAACGTAGCAGTAATTAATATAAGTGTGACTTAAATCAAGGAGACATCAACAGTAGTGGAAAGAACCGGTCATGTTTCAAAACATGTTGAACCACATGCAGTGGGATTTGCTAAAATAATGGATGTAATGTGTGATGTGAGAACATGGTGCCAGGACTTTTGGCTTTTGCGGAACTGTCCTCACCTGGGATGGTAAGGCTGAGGATTGAGCAAGACTGTGAGAGAGGACAAAATTCTTTGTTTGTATGAGTAGGCTTTTCACCACTAGTACACCACATCTAACACCCATTAGCTTAAAGGAGGAGGAGCTTGAGTTCGCTGACTCAAAGGAAGGAACATTCTGGAGGAAGGCCAAGCTGGGCAAAGCTACTCAGTTCACAATGGCTGGAGGAGAGCAGAGGATCATTGCCGCGGGGCGAGGAGCAACCAAATCTGATCTCCAGATTACACCTCCGTGACTCAGGCACACACTAAAATGTGTGTTACTGATCTCTTACCTGGTTCCTAAGTGAATTCTTCTGACAATTAAGCTTAACCATCACCTACTTAACTTATAGAACTTAAGGTCCCTATTTATCACTTAGCTGGAGATGTGTAGTAAGCACGTGGATATGTGAATATGGAATTCAAGGTACAATTCCAGAATAGAGTTATAAATGTAGCAGGCATCATCAATTAAACGGGCTCTCTGGCTATGAACTGAAAATCCTCATTTCCGTCATAACTGAAATGAGGAATATTTCCAAGGAGAGAGCCCTGTGGCACACTTAGCATATAAGTGTGAATATGTAAGAGATAAGAGGAGAAACTATTAAAGGACACAGAGAATAAATGAAGAGGGTTGAAGAAAAGCAGAGTCTGGCTTTTTAGGAGCCAGTGCAAGTGATTATGTCAGAGAAGGGGGCAATGATCAGCTGTGTTAAATCCCGCTGTTCACAGAGCTTAGGGTAAGATGAGTAAACTGAAAATAGGGTGTGATGACCCACAGACAAAACATCTGCAATTTACTGTCGAAACAGGGATGCTTTTATGAGAAAAAGGGATCTAATGAAAAGGAATTGAGAATGTCAAGCCCAGGCTTGATGATCTGGGCTTTTCGTCTTAGCATTTGGGAGTCTGAGGCAGGAGGCCATCAGTCTGAGGCCAGCCCAGACTACATAGTGAGCAGAAGACCAGGTTGAACTACATAATGAGACTCTGTCTTCTAAAACACACGGAAAGTCTTAGAAAATAAACAAGGCATATTAGTAGAGTTACTCAGATTTTGATCAGTAAATAGTAAAAATAGAGAACTGTAAAACTTAAAGAAGTTTGCTAGAGTGCTAAGGGCACAGATTTTATTGAATTAAGGCTAGAAGAGAGTAGGAGATTCTTCCTCTCTTCACACTTTTGAACAATTAAGTCAGTCTTGAATCCTTTAAGTGGAAGAGTACATGGTAGATGTTCAAACCAGGTGAGACAAGCTGTAAAAGTTCAGAATGAAGTCTCTGTTCTCATGTAAGGTGAGGAAGGGATTCACATAGGATGGTGCTGGATCCCATGGAAGCTTAGAGGGTGAGCAACAGGAATAGGCTATACTCACCCAGGAACTGCTATTATAGGATGTCGGCTATAAAGACCCCGCACTGACCATGTGAGATGGATCATAACCTCACTAAGAATACATCAGCAGTCAACTGAAGAGATAATGGTATCCATTCAGGGTGAAGAGGGATGAAAAGAGAAAACACATGTCAAAGGCCATGCATTTATGGGCAACAAGAGCAAGAAGTACATCTTATGAATCTGGCAACAGTGAATTTATGATGAAAAAATTATACTCAGGATGCTCTAACGGATACTATGTGAAAAAAGTGGAAGCCAACTTTCTTCCTGGAGGGTAGAAATATACAAAATGGGAAGGAAAAAAATAGAGTAAATCCTGAATTATTATATTAGGATCAGATAATTGCTGTGATTTCATAGTTTTTAATCTATTTAGATATTAAAAATAAATATAAATTTAAATCTATCATCTATCTATCTATCTATCTATCTATCTATCTATCTATCTATCTACCTATCCATCCATCCAAAGGAATATATCTCCCATTCCACTCACTGAGAGGGGCAGGGAGCAGTGACACTCCAATTTGAATCAGCACACCTCAAGTACGCATCCTGGTTTCTAAATACCACCCCCCACTACAAAGAAATAAGATCTTTGCAGCAATGATTGATGCTGACCTGAAACAGGGAAAGAAGAGAATGAACCTGCATATCTTATTCCAGAAGGCAAGGAAGTGATCCAGGAATGTTAGGCTCATGTCCAAAGGACACAGAAGTCAGCTTAAAGGGTCAGCAACAAACCAAGTAGGGAACAATTTGAAAACCAGACTAATGATAATGCCAAATTATAATACACTGAATAATGCTGGTACTCAAACAAGTATATAAATAAGTGAATAAATAAAATGAAAGTTTGATGAGGAATGAGATTACACAGCCTCAAATTATTTTCGCTTCAAGTAGGAAAAGCATGGGATAAATTTGCAACTTTATAATGAAGAAGGCTAGAAGATACCATGATATTAAAGTGATCAAAAGTATCATAGTTATTAATAGAATAAGATATTCTGGGACACAGATCACTTGATAAGATGCAGTGAAAAGAACACAATAGCATTTTATGATGCTCTGACCAAAGTAATGTAACCTTGATGTAGTCAAGAAGCGATATGAGACAAACCTACACTGAGATGCTTTCTACTGCAATTTCTTAGTCTATAAAGTTCAAAGCTGTCAAAGTTACAAAATGCAGAACATCAACAAAGACATCTGAAAAATTGTTTCAGATTAGAGATATTTTAAAATTTTTTTATCTTAAAGAGAATAAAAAACAATAAAAATGATACAGAATTTCCAAACCAGATGATAGGAAATTAACAATCATTATTGTACTGCATATTATTATCTTCAGAGTATTTGCTCAGATTGCCAGACACAAGCATGCACAATTGGTCAAGCAATATAAACACAAACTGTTTCTTTCAAAGAACTAATAAAAATTAGCAGTGTAATTTTTTTAGCTATCCTGTGCATATATATGTTTCCCTTTTATTCTCCTTTCCCCCATATCATATTATCTACCTAGTGTAAGAAACTGAAAGATGAAATAAGATCCAAAAGGTGCAATAGGTATTGTGAAAGGAAAAAAAAAAACTTCTCTAAAGAGATACTTTAAAAAGTGTCAATTAAATGCAAGAAATATAATTGTGATTTGTATTTACTTGCTAAAAATGGCATCAGTGAGACAACTAGCAAAACTTGTATTGGGTTTGAGACAAAGCATCAGTCTTAATTTTCTCTTTTGGATGGTTGTATGTCATCTCATAGATATGGCTTTGCATGAAATATACACTAAGATATTAGTGGAATGGCAGATATCATGTCAACAACTGATATGTCTGAGTAATATAATTCCCTTAAGGTTAAAAAAGTCTCTTCTCTGTTTAAAGAAGTATTTTCTATACTTGGAAACTAGCAGTCCCTAAGAATATCTTTCTTTGTTAATCTTTAAATGAATTAACCTTTTATTATAATGTGCAAACTACTTGAACATGTATAGTTATATACAAGACATACAAGAATTAAGAACATACTTTTAAATAATATTCTGAGTCTCTCAAAATGTTATCTAACATTTTATAAGGAAAATAAAAACATTTTATGTACACATCATATTAATTTACATAAGATTTTTATCCCTAATTCCATCTCTTATCACCAAACTATAAAATGTGAAGGGTTAGATGAGGTTCATTTTAGCTTTACCTTTCTATGATTACAAGCAGTATCCCGTTGGCCAATTTTTTATATAATCCATCACTAAATAACATGTCATCAGATTCTGATACATTCTAATCTCCTGCTACTGAAAGTATTTTTTTAACTCCTTCCTTCTGTGTTTTTCCTTGCCTGGGACTCTCACATGGGGTTGCACATCGGCATGAACTGTGCAAGAAGATGTTTTCGTATGGTTGGACATAAATACTTTGCTCTGAAAATACTGGAACTTGCTTAGAACTTTTAATGCAAGTTATTATCACTTTACTAAAGTATGTAGAATTTCTCAGCACCTGAATAATTACTACGAAACAAAATATTTTATAATTAGTATTTTTGAAGGTGTTAATGGAATGGTCCTCAATGTCGAAATGTTAAGAACATAAAATTCAACTATAAAATTTGTTATATTTGCACAAACTCATATACACATCGAAGAAAAATACTTAAGTGGAAAACAATCCTTTTTTTCCTTATATGATGGAGTAAAAAGAGAATAATAAGTGCACAAGTTCTCTCCCAAACTACCTGCTATAAACAACTTCCACATGTCAAAGTTTTGCATAATGATGATTCTAAAATGGATTAAAATTGCGACAAGTCACTTTCATTAAACCATGAATATTGAATAGCAATTATTGCTTAATAGACTTTTTATAAGACACTATTTACAGTACAGCTGCTTAGTTGCTATAAATTCTGCTTGAATGTATCATGCAAATATCAACACCTGTGATACTTTTTAAAGTACTAAGATGAATTCTATAGGGTATTCTTATTCTAACCTCTTCCATCCTATAGCTTTTCAGTATTTTACTTATGCGCCTGTCTACATTTTGCTTTAATACAACAATACTGATTTATAGAATAAGTACTATGGAGTGTTCTATGAATATTGGAAATGTTTTAAGACAAAGGTTCACAATATTGCCAGAAGTGGTGCCTCCTGTGCTCCAACAAACTGATTGATTAAATTTGTGTTCAAGAATTAAAAATATCAAATTATCTAAACTCAATCTATGGACTTAGGAGTCATATTTTATATATAGTTATTCTATAAAGTTCTAAAGGAGATAGGCTAATGTTTAAGCATATAAATATAATATTATACATATATAATTACATGATATATTAGAATTTCCCCATCTGTGTAATGAATTAGTGTACATTTGATCTTAGCCAAAAGTCCAGGAAGTGATGAATTATTGTAAAATTTGTTGTAAAACAACAAATGCTTATTACGTCACAGATTCTTAGGATTCAAAATCTAAATGCAGCCTAGTTTAGTGCGTCTGGTCTAAGCCATCTTATAAAGTTGCATCCAAGCTATTGTCTTTGACTGGAGTCATTTTAAGAAAACCTAAGCAGAAAGATCTGCTTCCCAGGTCTTCCCCTGATTTTAGGCAGGTCTTAGTTCTTCACTGCCTCCAGTCCGCAGGTCTCAGTTCTTGTGTTGACATAGAAGTTGTAAGACCTAGGACAACTCAAACATGGCACTTTGTTCCCCAGTACTGGTAACCTAACAAAGAGCAAGAGAAACTGAGTATGTAAGATGCAGAACAAATTCATTTTTCTTGTAACCTGATCGGGGAGCATCACCTCTGCTGTACGCTGTGTACTAGAAGCAAGCTAATGAGTTTAGTTCACGTGTAAGGGGAGAGACCACAGAACGGTGTAAACCAAAAGGGCACTGTGGGCCCCCTCAGCTGCTGAACACCCACTCATATAGAAATATGAGGAAAATGAAATAAAAGATTATAAAATTTTTCCTCTTCTTGGTATTTTTTTCTCTTAGATTGTGACTGGAAGAAGTCCTGTTATAATTAATAAAAAGAGAAAAAAGTTATAATGCCTATGCAACGAATCTTCAAATGATTCTATGTTCTTGTCCTGAACTTAGGAAATTAGTTCCATTTCTTATTTTTTTCAAGTGTTTCTACATTTTTGCCTAGCAGTTCATAAGCTAATTGTCTTTTTGAATTGCAATTTTGCTAGTTCCAGGACAAAAACATGAAGACAATCAGATTCTTCTGTTTCTGTTTTCCATACATTCATATTGGACATTTTTATGGTACTAATCTTTATGGGGACTGGCAATGATTTGTACATTCTAGGAAAGTGTAAAATGGCTCGTATACCCCTGTCATCTATTCTGATACAATATATTCATTCCATCAAACTATGATCTCACATGACTGAGGGGATCTCATGTATTTGTATGTATGGCCACTTGAGTCTACCATGACCATGGCCAAAACCCAGGCCAGATCATCGTACTTCTGAAGGAAGAGAGCATGTTGCAATCTACCCACCATGCAAGCTGATTCCTAGAGATTATTATATTCTCATTATCAAGAATACAACTGATTTGTCAGAATAATTATTCTTTCCTAAAATCATCCATAGGTGTTTTAAGCAATCATTTAATAAAAGGCATTATTGGACATTAGGATATTTCCCATTAATAACATACACATTAAGGCACTATATTTTGCCCTATTTTTTAAAAATTACAAATAATCTTTTAAATATCTTTATTTGAGTCCTACATTAATAGATTAGCCTTTAAATCATTTATCAATTACTGTGTGCACTTCCAAAGAAAATCTGCAAAAGTACACTTTACCAAGTGATTTTTACAGGATGTGTTTCTTGTGCACATTAATTTTGGCTATAAATTATTTTCCTTGCCATTATAGCTACTCATTTACACCACTGATATTTTCCATATAATGATGACTTTGAGAAGAAAAAATATTTTGAACTATGTGAAACAATTCAATTGGTATCACATGTTTTAGCGTATCTTTTCCCCTACTAAACACAAATCTAATGTGATTTAGTTGCTCATTGATTGCTAATTGATTTAATTATGCCCAAGACAATGCTTTAAATGAATTGACTGAAGAGTTTTGATAACTAGTCAGTATTTACTGAGTATGTCTTGCCGTGAGAGAGTAGACACTGGAGAGAGATTGATTCACTGTTGAACATCATCACTTCTTTCTTTCTTGTGACTCTTTCCTTCCTTGATATGTGCAGTATTCTATGATTATTGTATTTGCCTGGAGTGTCTCTCATCTCTGCTATTGCACTGTAGTGACATGTATTTTCTAGTCTTGTCATCTCTTTTCTCTTGTCTGCTAAATAAATCACTTCATAATATCTTCTATTTTTTTCCATTTTCTTTTCATAGATTTTATTAGTATCAATAGTAGGAAGCACCATTTTAATGAATAATCTAGCTCTTAATATTCATATTTATTTCTGGTTCAGATCATTAACCTGTAATATTCTGCTAAACATACTTTGACTGGATTGATCAACAGCATTCAAAATAATCATACTTTATGCTTCCTATATTCACTCTAGAATTTTTTGAAATAAAATTTTACATTCCCCGAAACTTTAGAATATAATGTCTACACCTAAGAAATGAACAATTATGTCAATTTTTCTTTCACTGATCTTTTTGTCCTCTGTTTACTTTGACATCTCTACTGCTTTTTTTTTCTTTTTTGCGGTTCTGCGGATCGAACTCAGGACCCTGTGCTTGCTAGGCAAGCGCTTATTCCACTGAGCTATATCCCCAGCCCCCCCTCTACTGCTTTGAAACCTTCACGATTCTTACCCTTTTCACAGGCCTTTTTGCTGTCATTCTTTTCCGGATGCTGTACTAATCTTTCAGAATCTACTTCTAGCTAGTGTTTAAAAAAACAAAACAAAACAAATTCTGGCTTAAAGCAAAGGAGCTCATATTGCCTCTGGGGAAATCTGTAACATCTTTAACAATAAATCAAAGTAATACAAGTGCCTGTTATCCTTCCCACTGGTATTTTTGCCACTTTCCAGCTTAGAGTAATCTCACTTTTAACCACACTAAAATGACTGCAATTACTAAAGCAGTTTTCCAATTTTCGCTAGAAATACACTTTCCTCTTACATGTATTCACACTTAACGCCTCACCAAATTCTATGGTATTGTTGATTCTCCATGGTAACCCTAGGAAAAATGCCCTTTTATTTTCTGATGCCTGAAGAACTATATCATCATTTGCCCTCACATAGTACTTACATTTGCACTTTATGCCAGTTATTCTCCATGCCACAGGCCGTGAAATAATTTCTATGCCTTTCATTATGTCAATCATTTTGGTCTGGAAAGCTCCTTATTAAAGCTTTCATTAAATACACATTTTGTGGTCTCTACTACAAATATCTGGAGATATAAAACAGTTCTCAGGGGACTGAGGATATACCTTAGCGACACAGGCCTGCCTGGCAAGTGCGAAGTCTAGAGCTCAATTCCTGATACCGCCCCAAAACAGTTCTCAATAGATATTCACATCATGTTCTACAACCACAGTTTAATTAATCAATTATTAATTTATTAATTGAATTGTCATGTTCTTTAACAATTTCATTACCACTAACATTAACTAATAAAAAAGTAGCTAGAAGTCACTAATTGCTTTATGCCAAGCAAAATTCTTGTAGATAACACATTACCAAAGAGAAAACATAAATTAAATTAGAAAGCATTTTTTATTGAATGATATTAACATTGTCAAATGTCAAAGTAAAAATATAATTGAGATCTAGCTAAGTCTGTGTTGGTAGGAAATTTATCTGAGAAGTTGGTATATAGAAAATAAGAAATGTTTCAATCTACATATTCAGCTCAAGAAATTAATACAAGAATCCAAAACTAAAACTGGCTTTCTAGGGCCAAAAATCCTCCAACACTGATTTTGCTTAGAAGACAGAACAATTTCAGAGGAGCTACTTTGTGTCTGGATTTTTTACAAGGTACTTTGTTTAAAAGCAAAGCTCATTCCAAAGATAAAATGAACATTTTAATGCACATTTTCTTAATCATCGTATGGGTGCTTGTGGTATTGATATTACCAGCTAGAATTTATGCTTATTCTGCTCTGAAGCAAAAGTATAAAATTATGTGAAGGACTGAACTCTTTTATAGAGAAAGTACCTTCCAGAATATGACTGGAGACTACGTGAGAATATAGACTTCAGAAGGTTTTGATGAAAAAATTACCATTTACTATCATGTCCAATACTATGAAACACTGTCCAGTGACTCACATTATGTTTTAGTAACATCTACTTACACAAGTTGTGAACCTACTAAACACTGATATGTCAAACAGTGCAACAAGTAAACACACTTGCAGGCTTATTTGTAAGGCTAAAGACATGGCTACACTGCTAAAATGTGCACATCGCATGGGATATTCCATATGCACTAATAGTGATGACTCTGAAACTTGAGTTTCTACCGATACTTGGCTGACATCACAATTCCTACTCGTGTTACTGCGTTCCACGCTGCAAGGGCAACATGAAAAAATTAGAAGTGATTAAGGAGGTAATCAGATAATAATCAGATTAATAAGATAAATAACTCCATCAGTGACAATAAAAATATAGTATAATTGGATTACTCCAAACAATGAAACTACAATATAAATGAACAGAAGATACTAGTTATTATCAGTTAATCATGTTTTCTTTTAAATAGATATTTTTAAGAATTTACATTTTAGGTATTAGCCCCAGGGCATACAGTGCTGAACAAACTATGCAGAAATGTTTATTCTAAATGCATTTGTGTTGTTTCATGAAACTAATGATAAAATTGATATGAGGGGATTTTAAAAGTTAATCTTAGGCATAATAATGTAAGTAGTCCTTTATGTACTAGTGTGTTGATTTAGAACAGTATTGCTTTTGCACTTTTAAAGAAAATTCATTTTCTTTTTGTTCTGCCACAAACATGAATAGACTAACCTGGTGTGCTTTGAAAGTCATGTGTAAATGTGTTCATATAGCCATAAGAAAGGTGTTGGCAGAAGGCATTAATAGAATCCCTAGAAATGCACCTTATTTTTGAAAACTGAGAAGTTGATCTATTTATATACTTAATGGCAAATCTAATTAGCTACTCTGTTTTATATTTAAAACAACATTTTAAAATGATCTTACATTATTATCAAAATAAATTGTAAAGCAAAAATAAATTGATCTCATGGAAGCATGTCTTATAGGATAATACATGTTAACTTCTTTTCTATGCTTCATTTCTAAAATTTTACTTTAAGGAGAAAAGATAACAATAGCAATAAAACAATTTCAAAACAGGTTATTAGGACAGTAACAATTATTAATACATGGTGTATTGTTGTCTTCTTAATAGATAGAGTACAAGATATAGCCATGATATCTTGTCCAAACAATATTAGCAGATGCCTTCATTCAGTGAACTAAGAGAAACTAGCTGTATAACTATCTTGACTATGTTGAGTATAAATGTTTTTTTCTTTCTCCCTTTCTTCCTTTTCCCTTCCCCCTATCATAGTTTCTCTTTTCTTTTGAACTTTTTGTCTTTTGTTTTGAAGAGTTTCTTTCCAATTCACAATATCTTTGATCACTTGACAGGAAATGCAAATATTTTTCGTAAGTGCCTTCTGTGTTAATCTGAGTGTTTGACCTTTTCATAATGCAGCAATTTTCTTTTTAGTCATTTCCCCTTGATTTATCTTCTCTCCTGAAAGGTTGCTTTTTTTATAATTTTATGGTGCCAGTGGAATTATTAAAGAGCTGTCAATCAAAGCATGACTATCATTGTTCCTTTTACAAGGAGAGAATATAAAATAGAATTTATACCAATTTCATAGGTGTAGCTCCTTTCTATACACAATATACTTCTTGCTTTTAATGAGAAAGAAAATGTTATAATCAATAATGATTCAAAAAATTCTGTAGCACTAACAGTAAAAAAGGTTTATTGGCAAATTTTTGAAAAAGTTTATTTACTTTTTATTTATGTTTAACTCTTACTATCCTTTTCCTTCTTCCTGGTTCCAAATGTATTAAGAGAAAATATAGTTTATAATTTTATTGCAATTTATTTTATTATTAAAGTGGTAGTCATCTACCCAGCACAATATGTTTAAAGTAAATTCAGAATTATAAAGTAGCAAAATGATTATGTGAGTAGAAATCACGTGTAGATTTAAAGATTCCAAGCGTTAAAACTTAGAACAGTATAAAAAGCTGTAACTTTATATGTGTCTGTACTCCTTAATGAAAGGTTTTAAAGTATGTCCTTCTAAAAATTATCTAACTAAATAATTCATGAATGACAAATCCTAAATTTTGCTGTACTTAAAATTGTCACTGCATAAATTGATGACTACCATGTGCATTCAGCATTTTAAAATACATTTAAATTTCTTTCTTAAATATATTCTTATGTATGCTTAAAATAATGATTCAGTTGAGGCTGGAGAGGGGATAGTTTGGACGGAATTGTTAGGGCATATCTCGTTTTACAAATCAAGGGAAATAGAGACTGTTCTGAATTTAAATGAAGCAATGCAGACTAGGAATATTAGAAAAATATTTGATAAAAGGGGTTCTTGACTTTGTAAAGAAATGATACGAAATTGAAGTTTCCTGAAAAAAAAACTTACTGGAATCAACACTACAGTACAAGTATCTAAACTATGGAATTTCCTTATTCTGTGAAGTTGATTTCATTAAAAATCTTTCAGGGTAGTAATCCAGATCCAAATTTTCTGATAACATTTGAGATGGATTATCTTTTCATATACTTATGTATCATATTTAGATGATCTTTCATAAATGGTTCCTAAGTTCTTTGGTCCATTTTTAAACTGGGTTGCTTGACTTATTGTTCAGTTTCTAAAATTCTTTGTATATTTGGGTAACCACTCTTTATCAGTTGTCTTTTGTGAATGCTTTCTGTGGATTGCTTTTTCATTTTTTTCACACTGTTTTTCAAGGACAAAAATTTATAATTTTAATGAAGTCAAAATGATCCTTTCTCTCTTTGATCATGCTTTTTATATATCTAAAAGATCATTGACAAACCCCAGTCATCCAGAGTTTGTAGTCTTTTAGGAATGCATTGTTTTGTATTGTAGATTTTAGTATGTGTTCCACTTTGAAATAGCTATTGTGAAAAATTTGTTGTACTTTTGTTATAAAATCCATATTTATTGCACAAATATTAAATTTTTCAGAACCATTTATCGAAAATCCTTTCTATACTCAATTATTTGTTCCTTTGTTAAAAGTCAGCTGACAGTATTTATGCAGATTTATTTCTGAGTGTACTGTTCCATTTATTAATTCACTTGCCTGTGTTTTCACCAAAACCACCCTTCTTCATTACTTGACATTTGGGTAAGTCTCAATATCAGGAAGTGTCAGTGTTCCAACATTGTTCTTTTCCTGCAATTGTAAGTGTTATTCTGATTTTTATCTTTCTATCTATATAATATTTACCATCAGATTTTCAATGTCTACAAAATAACTTGCAAATTTTTGTTTGGAATGGCACTGAATCTGTAGATCAAGCCACAAAGACCTGACATCTTGACACCATTGAGTCTTCCTATCCATGGACATGGAATATATTTCCATTTGTGTAGTTTCTCCTTCATCAAAAAATTCTACTTCCCTCATGTTTCTTCCTACCAAGTGTGCTGTTGGGTTGGCCTAAAGATGTCAGCAGAATTCCCACAAGAGTGTGCCCACACCACCTGAGCAAGTATATAAATGTGAATTCAAGCAATCAGCGAAGTCGTAGGTGACTAGTCCAAAGAATTTGTTAGGGAAACATATGGGGTATTATAGCTCATCTTCAGGCCAGACAGTGAAAAAAGATGATATTTCTTTTCACAGTCTTGTCTACAATGAGAGAGTCAGGACGTGGAGATCATATGATTTAAAATTTAAAGAATTTTGGTTCAGGGCTAATTTTAGTATTTTGGGCAAGAGCCAAAGCACATTTATGTGTTTCTCATAATGTTTAAAACTTCCAGCTTGGACTCATCCTTGATAAGACCAACTTGAAGATGGCTGGATCACAGAGTGGTCACGGAACACGGCCAAAATACTAACAGGTCATGAAGAAAATGAATATCAAATGTTCCTTCAGTGTATTTCAAATAGAACCTAGAGATCACAGCCTGAAGCCAGTGCCAGAGGTGGTAATTTCTGATTAAAAGATGCATAATTTTCTCCACATCTTCAGCAACTGAAGCTCTATGTAGGTGACCACGTGTGCTGCGTGGCTCTGAGTACTGACCAGCTCCCAAGGACTGAAAGGGTGCTCTTAGCTATGAAGTATGAAATTCAAGGAATCATTCATAACCTAATTTAAAAAATTTTTTTCTCATATCCCATATTTAGTAAAGCTGCACTATTTATTCAACTTCTGCTTTTCTTTCCAATCTAAGGGTATGTAAAATCTAGCTTCACCAAAGAGATTACTGTGTCACAA
Organism: Dinomys branickii; assembly: GCA_004027595.1. NCBI lineage: Eukaryota > Metazoa > Chordata > Mammalia > Rodentia > Dinomyidae > Dinomys > Dinomys branickii. Next base: position 4,236 of record PVLD010014475.1, on the reverse strand, counting down.
TTTATTTTCTCTTGATGTCAATGATAAATCTGTTAATAACATTTCTAAGATGAATTACCTTACCTTTGAGCAAATCTATCTGCTGCTCTTTCACTCATCTGGTTATATAAATTTATGTGTATACCTTCAAGTACAAATATATTATTTGACTTAAAATTAAGATTTAGATATATTTGTAGACTTATTTAATGAGTTGTAAAACAAAACAAAACAAAATAAAAACCAAACTAGAGCAACTTTAAAGCTTTCATGTGATTCACATTAGTTACTGCAACATTGAATAGATGAATTTCTTTCACCTTAAAAGTTAGGAAATTCACAAGTATGAAATGACTTTAATGTATAATTTGTTAAGAATCATACTTTTATTTTTTCATTTCCTCACAAGTTCAAGTCCAAGGTTGAAGTTCTATGCTTGATGAACTTGCAGAAGTTCATGAGTTAAATATATTAAAACAGTTGAGGACTGATGTGAAATCAAAAAGTCTTGAAAAATACTTTTTACTCTTTCATTTTTTTAATCACGTTAAAATGTGACACGTTTTAGATATTATTGGGTCTAGATTGTTTCAAGTATTTTCATTTATGGTAGTTTTATAGCAAATTTACTGTCAATTTCAGTGCTGTGATACAATAAATGTTAATCTAATTTATGAGTATGTAATTATATATTTACATGTAATTTCTTTTACATTTATTTATATTAAACCAAAGTGGGAATTTCTAGGGGTAAGGGATGGCTTTCTTGTTAATTTGGGCAACAGAGTTCTTCCTATTTAGTAGCTTTACTCTTCCCTAAATCAGAGCCAGAAAATAAGGTCTGTGGAGAAAAATACTGATGAAAATCTGTTTTTTATAGGATAGAGAACAAATAGTTGTTTTTAAATGTCCAAACAATAGGGAGGGAAAGGCACAAGTGAATAGTATTTGGTGACACATACAATTATATATCAAATTCTCTTTTTAGTGTCCATGAAAATTTTATTGGAACACAGCTATGGTCATTTGCTTATACATCATCTGTTCTTTAAGTGTGAATACATAGATATTTTCTTTATATATGCCATTGAGTTGTATAAACAGATCAGCATCTCTCTCTGTCTCTCTTTCTCTCTGTGTCTCTCTGTCTCTGTCTCTGTCTCTCTCTCTATATATATACATATATATATATATATATAGTAAAATGTTGGGGAAGCAATTACTAGGGGGTTATATTTAGTTTGCTAATGGAAAGCAATTAAAGGAACATGGGAATATCAGGTTTCTGTTTTGCACACACACACACGCACGCACGCACACACACACACATACACACATGCAAAGAAAAACTTTAAAGGAATGACTATTTATCACTCACAGACCTCCAGTATGTAACCTCAGCACATGTTTATCTGTCAGGCTATAACCCTTGGAATACCACATTGCCTAAATGAGCGTATTCCATTAACATAGCAAACAGGATCAAAATAAGGTAAGGGAGAGGAGTTGTTTTCTATTTACAAATAAAATAATACACACATGAATTTTGCCCACCAAATACTATAAATAAACCAGAAACATAAGCAAAAGAGTACAAAAGTACTACTCTTTAAAGTCTAAAGTACAGTTGAAGTAAAATCAGTGCAGGGTGCCAGTTCTGGGATTTCCAAGTCTATGGACATTCCGGCTCCACAATATTAAGTTATTTGATTTTCTGTTCAATGTTCCAAAACATAGGCCAAGTCTTGGAGAATATTGTCCAGGCCAGTTTGATTTAGCCTGGGGAACACATACACCAAAACTTAGAATTCAGGTCTAAAGTTACATTTACCAACCTCTGGTCACCAAATAAGAGCAAATGTGATAAAACCCTAGACAAATCTCTACCTTTCTGCATGGCTTCTTAATGCTGGAGTGGAGAATTCATGGTCTGCACTGTTTTACAGCCTCCAGTTGCTCAGGGAAAAAACAGATAAATATTATTAAAAGGGCAAGAAACTCTATAACATTTTCCAAAAGGATATCAGCATGAGTTTGCTGTGTTAGAAACAAACAACCCCACATAAATTAGCTATGTTCATAAAGTAAAGCAATATTTAAAAGAATCCTATACAAATCACTATTTATCATAAATCACTACGTATCTTACAGTTATAAAGATGCTGACTACTTGCTTCATAAATGAGTAATAGAAAGCATGTTCGAAATTCTAAAATGTCACTCTACAAAAAATGCCTCGATAGACTGTATTAAAGTAAATTATGTAAAAACCTTGTCATGTTCCTTAGGCTATGGCATAAAAATTATTAGGAAGAAGAAGACTTTATTTGAATTCCAAGTCAAGACTATTGTATTTATTCTACTCTAATAGCTAGTAGCATTTAGCAAGGACTAAATTTTTAAAATATTTATCAAAGTTTAGTAAAGAAAAAGCATTATATAATTTTAGTGAGAAAAAAGTCTAGTAAAATAGCCCTCATCCTCTGTGCTGCAGCCAAAGGTATAATTTTGCCTGCCCTCCCTCACCTTCTTCTTTCTCCCTTGACTTATTCATTCAGTGATATCTTCTGACTACTTTTTGCCAGGCTGAGAAAAACATATTGGCGAAAGAACACAGAGTTGTAATTAAAAAGGAAAAAGGGAGGAAAGTGGGTGAAGTTGTTTTGGAAAAATTGGTCCAACTGTTACAGAGGTCTCTCTCCTGTCCGTCCCAAATGCAGAGGAACCTGTGACTCCCTTTACGCGTCGCACTAACCACTAAGCCTCCCCACTTACCACTCTCTTTGGACATTCCCGCAGGGACTGTTACTGCTGAATGCAGTGGAAGAAGGAGGAAAAGACCACTGTCTCTATCCTCTGTTCACTTATGAACACAGTTTATAGTCAGGGGTAGGGACGCAGTTCAGTGGTACAGCGCTCGCCTAGTTTGTGCAAGGCCCTGAGTTTGAGCTCCATACTGCAAAGAAAATTGCAGGCAGCAGAGAAGTGTTGGTATCACTCATGTTTTAAATTCTATCCATGAAAACTAGTGCTTCATCATGTTTTACCCTTTACAAGTGTAGCACTGTAAGAACTCTCTCCCCCAAAATAATCAGAAGAGTGAAAAAATGAAAACGACACTGTGATTCACTGAGAATACAGATGACAGGAATTTACTTGGTTGGGAAGTTATAGCTGGCTTCTAATATAGAAATCGCAGTCACATGTGGCTTTGGTCCCCTGTGTGTACAAAACACATGGTTCAAGATGATCAAGTCCTTGTCATTGTTGATGGACAGCATCTGAGTCCCCAAGTGTCTATGGAACACACAGTCTCCTTTTACATGTGACGAAGTTGGTTAGCACACTCTGAGGGCAAAATAATACACTATCTGTGTGAACTTACACATGAGATTAGATTCCATTCCTGCAGTGTCTTTGTTGTGAGGCGGGGAGTTCTTTCTTTGCCAAATATCTACCCTTAAGTAAACAAACTGACATTCCCCAAAATAGGTCTGCAACCCAGTTTCTAGAATAGTGAATATTTTCTTGTATGATATTAGACTAATTAGTACCTTATGTGGTAAAATATGATTAAGGTTTCTCGGAAGCGTAGTTTATCCTGGGTTATCAGGCTGAGCACTAAGTGCTCTCACATGTATACTTTCAGAGAGATGGAAGGGCATTTGCTATAGTCACGCACAGAAGAAGGCAATGCAAGGAGGGACCAGGGAAAGATAAGGCCATACACAAAGGGATGCAACAGCCACAGAAGCTGCAAGACGTAAGGAATGGATTACCCCATGGAGAGTGTGGTCCTGCCAGTGCCTTGATTTTGTCAAGCAATACTGCTTTCAGATTTCTAGCTTCCTTTACTGTCACTTAAGCCTGTGTTAGTGTTGTTTAAGCCAGAAAGCTTTTGGCATTTTACAACAGCAGATATAAGAAGCAAAATCACCCTCTGCCTTACCCTCTGTGTCTAGAAGTGTGACCTAACCAAAGGAAATCGAAGATATGACTGGATGAATTATACAGGTGTCTGAACTGCATGGCCTCTCCAGAGCACGTAGTGGTTAATGCAATTTGTATAGACTCTCATGCGATGATGGCCGTGACATTTTTGCTGCCAGCTGTTCTCTGCTTGCATGTGAAAGGGGAAGCTCAGTGTGCCTAGAGATATTTCAGGGTGCGGAATGCCGTCTTCCCCTCAGTGGATATATTATCTCCCAAACTTCAGGGCCAGAAGATTGGCAGAAGTAAGAAAGAAGGGATACGAGA
>PVLD010014474.1:0-52201 GCA_004027595.1 Dinomys branickii | reverse complement strand
AATATACATATGTGCAGGAGGGCTAACATGGTTCTACTATTGTATTATATCACTTAATGCTAAGCAATAATCGATGACAGGATATTAGATTAATAGTGTATATCTGTATGTGTTAGCCTGAACACACACTTCAAAGATATCAATATGTAAAGCAGCAACAAGCGGTGTTTTTTTTCTGTTGTTGTTGTTGTTGATGTTGCTGTTGTTGATGTATGCCTGTTTTCTTTCTTGTCTTTGGATTTTTGGTTCTTGTGTTTTCTTTTTTTTTTTTTCTGTTGTTGAGAGGATCAACAGTCTAAATTTGCATGTCTGTATATGGGTCCATACATCTACAATTCGAAGATATCAATGGATTAAGCAACAACTACTGTTGAGACCATATCACCTTGTCTATAGATTAGTTGTGATTGTACTATTTTCTATGATAATGGGTATCTGTTTGTCAATATGTTTTTGTACTTTTATGTTTCTAAAATAAAATAAAAAAAAAATGTCAAGGCTATGACAAAAAAACGTTAAACTATGTCTAGGATGTTTCTAAGTACTGTGACTAGCAGGTCCCACAACCATAAAGCTGACCCTGTAGGTATTTTTACCTTTTAACTATACCACTTGGTCTTCATTATTATAGATTTATTTTAAGACCAACATCAAATGACATGACTCCTTCAAATTCATTCTTTGGAATTGTTTTCATATTTTATTTCATTGCCTCTTCATATAAATTTAAAAACAGCTTGATTCTGTGTGTAAAATAACTCACCAGAATTTTGATTGGAATTACATTAAATATATAGATCAAACTGGGGAGAATTAATGCCTTAATGTTGACTCTTACAACCCAGAAGTACAAACCATCTCTCCATTAACTTATATCTTTTAAATTTTATTTCATTATTGTTCATAATCTTAAGCATACAGGTTTTTTTAAATTTCTGTATAACATTTTCTTTTTTGTTGGTTCTATTATAAGTGATGTTTCCTTTTGTATTGCAACCTCTATCTTCTGCTGTTATATAGAAATTTGATTGACTTTCTGTGTAAGCCTCAAATCCAATGACATTGCTAAGTATGAAAAAAGTTACAGTTTCAACCAGGCATAGTGGTCATTCCTGTAATCCCAGCACTTGGGAGGCTGAGGCAGGAGGGTTGTTGCAAGTTTGAGACTAGCCTGGGCTATAAAGTGAGCTCAAGACCAGCCTGAACTGAATATCGAGACCCTGTCCCAAAAAGACCGAAAAAAGAAAAAAATGTTACAGGTTTTAAAAATTTTAATAGATATTTATGTCATCTTAAAATAATGATAAGTTTATTTCTTCCTTCCCAATTTTCTATTTATAAGTACATCCACACTATTCTCCACAAACCTCTAATCCCATAAGCTTTTCCGGTGTTACTAAAATAGAGGTTGTGTCCAATGTACTATCATTTAGAAATTTAATCGATATAATTTTGTTCCTCTTAAAGAAATTAGCAATGATATTAAAATAGCTCAAATTTAATAAACAGTATCTGCATCTTTGCAGTGTCGTCCTTACCTCTAATTCAATATGGCACCATCAATCTTTGTATTAATACAACAGACCGTAATTTTCAATCTTGTGTCTGCCTTTACATCCAAGTTTTTGTTTAATTAAATTTCCTAAGAATCATAAGCTTCATTACCAATAGGACATTTAAACAAGCCACATAAATCTTTGGTTTGTTTGATGATCCTAGATAACTTCCAAATACATGCATAATTTGCTATAGCGACTTTTAGTTCTATGTTTTAACTAAATAGTCTGAAATTTTTTGCCATCTTATTTATTTCTTTCAACAAACTCCTTTCATAGAAAGTAAGTTAGGCAGATTTCCAGTTGTATTCCCATTTTAATGGATAATATAAAAAGACATGACTATTTCTGTGGAGTTGAATGTTCTACCCAATTCACTAGGTGATTAGTTATCAAGTCTTCCCAGAGCTGGCCTTCTATAATTCTTCAGGGAATCAAAGTGCTCTATTTTATACTGTAGGAATAAATCATAAAACAGAATTTGAAAGAAAACTAGATTATCCTTTCCTCAGGAACTCACTTCCAGTTGAACTTTTTATAATTGAGATAGAAATGATTATCTTGGCCTGAATGACCAAGAAACCATATGAGTTCTGCATTTTGCTCTCTTCCCCTACAATCATTCATCTTTCTGCAGTTTGGGACCTTGTATGAACACTCTATATTTCAACGACTGCTTATTATAATCCGTTCAGGGTGCTGTAAAAATTACCATAGATCTGGTGACTTAAATGACACAATTTATTTCTTACAATTCTAGAGGCCGAGAAGTCCAATATTAACATGCCTGGCAAAGGACTGACTTTTGATTTGTAGGTGGCTATTTTTCTTTGTACCCTCACAAAGAAGAGAGCAGAGACAGCTTCTGTCATCTCTTCTCATGAAGCCACTAACCCTAATATAAGGGCTCCACCCTTACGAGCCCATAACCCTTGTTATCTCCTAAAGAGCCCATGTCTTCTTCCCTTGACCACCACATTGGCAATTAGGGTTTCAGTATATAAACTTGGGAGGGGCATAAACACTCAGTCCATAACAGTTATTGATAATATCTGACACTGAAAATTTTTCCAAAATTTTTTCACAGTTCCTCTAGAAACAATTGAACATAAATACACAGAAAAGTCACTTATTTCCACTCTCCACTCTTATGGATGGGGAATAAGTTCATAAATTATTATCTATGTATCATTTTGTAATTATCAAGTAAGAAAAGAAACATTTTCTTCTTTTCTCCATTTATTTATTATTCGATCATTTATTCATATCAGTACAGACTCATAGATAATTTTGGCATTAAGTTATAATACAAAGCTACATCTTTTATCTGCTGCAGAAATTGTTCCAGCTTTGGCCACTGTGAGCTCTTCCCGTAACATGGCCCCAGCCTTTGTGTTTTGAGCACTTTCCTGGTTTCTGTCACTACAAAATACTGCTGGTTCATCTTGTTTTTCCTTCTCTAACCAGAGAAACACACATTTCTTCAAGAAGCTCATAAATGGCACAAAGAAAGCAGTATCTGGGCCCTGGGGGAGAATCTGGTATAATTTGAAGAATAAAATGATATTTGCTCATGAATTTAAAGGAGGTTATGAAATCAAGTGTAATTTAGTCTAAATGAGCAAAGACCTACAAGTATCCATTAATTAAGATAAAGAAATCTGGGGATGGGCAGGTTTGTGGAGATAAAAGGGAAAGCAAAGCCAATTTGGGTGTAATTGAAATACTAAGTATTGAAGTAGAAAAGCTGAGTAGAAAATTGGGTTTCTCAGTCTGGACTTCCTGGAGGCATTCTCTGCCTTTAGAAGAGTCAGTGTAAAGATTTGTGAACAACCTAATACACACACGAATGATTTGCATTCATTATAAACAAGAGATTATTGACAGTAAAGGTGTTTAAACAATGGAATAAATTACTTTTAAAAGTTTTGTAGCATTCAATATTTAGATCTTCGATCCATTTGTCTTTATTTTAGTGTGTGGTGATAGACATGGGTCTAGTTTTAGTCTTTAGCATGTGGAGAGTAGGTTTTTCTAGCACATTTATTAAAGAGACTATCTTTCATCCAGTGAACATGTCTGGTTCCTTTGCCAAAGATAAGGTGGCTGAGTGTGTTTAGAGTTGCATCTGAATCTTCTGTTGTGTTCCCCTGATCTTCAGATTCTGTTTTATTTTTTTCCAGTGCTATGCCCGTTTTACCACAGTTCCTTTGTAGCATAATTTTAGGTCAGGGGTTGAGGTGCCTCCTAACTTGCCTTTTGCTAGTCTGGGTCTCTTCTGGTTCCAAATGAATTTTAGGAGTGTTTTCTTTAGTTCTGTGAGGTGTGCTAATGGTATTTTGATGGAGATTGCATTAAATCTGTGTAACAATTTTGGGAGTAGGGCCATTTTCACTACATTGGTTCTTCCTATCCAAAGATATAAATATTAACACAGAAACACTAAATCTACTGGAAGAGAATATAGGCAGAAATCTTGAAGACATAGATGTAGGCAGAGACTTTGTAAACAAAACCCAAACTGCATGGACAATACTACAAAGAATGAACAAATGGGATCTCAGCTTATTAGAAAGCTTTTGCATAACAAAAGAAATCACCAACAGAGTGAAAAGACAACCCACGGAGCAGTCTTCAGACAAAGGACTTATATCTAGACCATACAAAGAGTTTTTAAAAATCAGGTATCCAAAATTCAAAGACCTAATCCAAAAAAGGGAATCTAAGATGAATACACAATTCTCAGATGGAGAAATAAAAATGGCAAATAAATATATGAAAAAATGTTCCAAAGCACTGGTCACTTGAGAGATGCAAATTAAAACAGTACTGAGATTCCCTTTCACCCCAGGAAAGAATGTCTATCATCAAGAAATCAACCACTAACAAATACTGGTGAGGCTGTGGGGAAAAAGGAGCCCTTCTCCACTGTAGGTGGGAGTGTAGACTGGTGCAACCACTGTGGAAATGAGTGTTTAGATTCCTCACAAAACTAGGATTAGAGGTCCTATTCAACCCAACTATTTCCTTTCTGGGTATGTTCTCAGGAGAATGAAAAGTATTACACCACAGTGATATAGGTACACCCATGTTTAGAGCAGCACAATGGCTAAATCCTGGAAACAACCCAAATGCCCATCAACTGAGGAACAGATTAAAAAAGATGTAGGGTTTATTTTTTATATAATGGAATAATAATTAGTCATAAAGAAGGGTAAACTTGAGACTTTTAAATGTAAATGAATGCAGCTGGAGACCACACTCATAAGTGAAATAAATCAGACCCACAAATGTAAGCACAGTATTGTCTTACTGGTGTGACAAGCTGAACGAGTAAATAAGATGCAAAATGTAAAGTAGATACTGTGAATTGGAAAGAAACTGTTCAAAAGAAAAGAGAAACTGGGATGGGAGAAAGAACAAAGGAAGAAAGGGAAGAGGAAAATATATATATATGTACACAAGATAGTTAAGATAGTTATACAGCTAACTTGTCTTTGTTCATTAAAAAGAAAGGTTTGCACTAATATTTTAGACACTATTTCACGCCTATATCTTGTACTCTAAATAACTACTATGAAGATAATAATATGCAATCTATTAATTATTGTTACTTTCCTATTATTCTGTTTTGAACAGGTATTTTTTTCTTTAAAATAAAAAAAAAGTTAATGCTACAGTTGACTTCCAGGAGTCATCTTTAACTATTGTAACAATTGTGAGATGATACACACAGAGATGGGACAATTTTACTTGAGATCAAACATGCATATGTCCGAATTTTGATTTTTTTATACCTCTATCAATTGGAGCATGTCAGTAAAATTTTATCTTGGATCAATTTAGTCACCATTAAAATATGATTAATTAAAAGAATTTAATTCTAGGGCAGATTTTTAAACATACATAGTATAGTATTCTTTAAACTTTTTCCCATGAACATGGAAAACTTCTGCATAACCAATAGAATAGAGAGCCCACAATGAACCTAAACATATATGGTCAACTAATTTTCCAAAAGGTATCAATGTGTACAACAGGAAAAGAGTAGTCTCTTCAATTCATGATCCACATTGAAAACAATGACATTGCACCTGCTTATTATAACACATGAAAAAATGATCAATTCAAAATGTATTAAAAACCTAAATTTTTTTTTGTCTTTTTGAGACTGAGTCTCTATGCAATTCACGCTGGCCTTGAGCTCACTTTTTAGCCCAAGCTGGTCTCAAACTTGCAGCAATCCTCCTACCTTAGCCTCCCGAATGCTGGGATTACAGGTGTGTGCCACCACACCTGGCACTTTTCTAGTTTTTTTTTTAAAACTAAATTTTGAATTGCTTATTTTTTCATATGGTATAATATGCAGGTGCAATTTCATTGTTTTGAACTGTACAACTACTGTGAAAAATATAGGGAGAAATTTCTCTGGCACCAGCTTTGGCAGTAATTTTTTGAGTAACACACCAAAGGCACCAGAAAGGGAAGCAAATTAATCAAGTGAGACAACCTCAGCAAAGTGCCTACACAGCAAAGGAAGCAATCAACAAAAGAAAAGTCAGCCTAAGTGTAGGGAAAACATTTGTGAACCAAATACTCGATTAGAATTTAATAGCCAACAACATAACTAATTCACAAACTAAATGGCACAAGATCAGACAAATAGCCACTAGATATAAAAACAGGCACTCAACATTGCTACTCATCAAGGAAGTACAAACCCAAACCTCAATGAGATACCGCACCAGACATGTTAGGAAGATACTTAAAAAGATAAACACAAGTGTTGGCAAGGGTATGGAGAAAAAAGCGTATGTACTCTTGCCCATTGTTGCTAGAAATGGAAATTGGTGTAATCACTATGGAAAAAAGCATGGAAGTATTTCAAAGTATTAAAAATAGAACTACCACAAGGTTCAGTTAGCCCTCTTCTAAGAACACACGAAGAAAATGTATTCAGCACCTTGTAGAGATATCTGCATTCCCATGTGCTGAGACATTATCCATAATAGCCAGTTTATGTAAGTAACTTATATGTCCACCAACAATGAATGGATAAAAATATTGTGGTATGTATATAGCACACCTGCGCTGCTATTTGCAACAATGTGATGAAACTGGAGACAATTATGCTAAGAGAAATAAGTCCGACATAGAAAGAAAAATACTTCATGGTCTCATACATGTTCTCTAAGGCAAGTTAAATATACAGAGACAGAAAGCAGTGCTGGCCAGGAGCTAAGGAAGGTAAGAATAGGAAACTTAGGTGAAAGAATATAAAGTTACAGTGCTGTAAAATTAACTAATTCACCTGTCTAATGTGTAGCATGATTAAAATCACTAATGCTATATTATACAATGGAAATTTACTAAGAGAGCTTTTAGGTGCTTTTATCACACATTCAAAGAAAGTTTGTGATAATGGATGTGTTAATTTGATTAGTAGTCTTTTCACTACACAGACATATGTATGAATATGTACATATATACTTTTACTTTTAGTCTGTAAAAATATGTTGTACATTGTAATGTAAACAATAATAAAGTTCAACAATTAATTTTAACAATAATGTACAGATATGCAATTTTAAAGCTCAAAGTAGACCGACATATTGATATACTTTGATTACAAAGGCAAAACTAATGTGAACACTTACAAGATTTTATATTCTTTTATTTTCTAATAGTAAAAACAAAAGTGCATCCAATTTTATCTGACTGATGGGTATTTTAATTTGAAATTAAACAGTTAAAAAAATCATTCCTTCAGAATTTTTATTAGTTGATAAAAAATTTTAGCAGATATTAAAAAATAATTTTTGCTTGAAAATATTTGGGGCCAAATATATAGTTCAGCGGCACAGTGCCTGCCTGGCAAGCCTGAGACCCTGAGTTCAATTCTAGGTAACCCCCCAAAATAGAAAAGAAAATATTTTGAATAAAATGAAAATGAACTTTCTTGTCTATTGTTAAATTTTATATTAGCCCTTTAAGTAATATTTGCTATTCACAATCTGAAGAGAAGCAAATATCCATGAACACACATTTCATCAACTTTTCTCACCTCAAACAGTTTAACCTTTGAATGAGATAACATGGTAAACATATTGTCATTTCTGGAATTATCTTTTCTATAGATCTTTTACACAGATCTTCAAAAAGTGTTCTTGTCTGTATTAATGTGACATTATTTTAAGTTAGAAATCTCACTTTAAAATACATTTATACTAATTGTTCAGTATTTGCCTTTAAGTTCTTAACATTCCAAACAAAATAAACACTTTGAAAGCTACTTTCACAATATATGAAATTCCTTTTAAGAATGATTTAATAAACTATCCAACATGTATGTGTTTCTACATGTTTTTTTCAGGTTACAATCTGTAAAGAATTCATAAATTGTAGTTTTTTAGAAATATTTTCATTCTCAAGTGACCCACAAAGGAAGTATAAAACTGACTCTAAAAAATGAAATATCTATTTTTTAGGTGAAAGAATGCCAAGTTACAGTGCTGTAAAACTGAATTAATATAGTGATCTAATGGGCAGCATGGCTAAAATCATTAATATTGTATTACATAATGGAAGCAAGATGCTTTTTATTGTACTGTATGTATGAAATAGGGAGTATACACATCATCCTGAACATGACACAAATCACGTTAGGACTTTTTAAAATATTTGGCCAATACAATGATTTGTTTTAATTAACTATTATCCAAGTGACCCTGGGTATTCATGGGAGATTGATTCTAGGATCTCCATGGATAATAAAATCTGTGGATATCTATGTATCTTACATTAAATGGCATAGTAATGGTGTTATAGCCTACCTACCAGTACATACACCTTGTGATATACTTTAAATCCTCTCTCACCCAGGATGTAGTTCAATTCCCAGTACCAAAAAATAAAAAAATAAATCTTCTCTAAATTACTTATAATAATATAGTGCAAATGGTACACATGTAGTTTCATACTATATTTTTAAGGAATAATGTCAAGAAAAATGTCTTTATGTGTTCAGCACATTTTTTTCTGAATATTCTTCCTCCTTGGTTGGTTGAACCACAAAAGTGGATTGCATGGATACAGACCCACAGGTGTAGATGGAAAGTCATACATGGCAAGGCTAAGAGTCAAAAAGAACATTGAAATCTCTCAACCTTCACTCCTCTCCACACATGGAATGTTCCACCAAGATTCTTCAAAGAAAGTACATTATTTCATTAAGTTCTGATGCACAACAGGCCTTTCCTGAGGCTTGCAAGTCTAGAAAGTGATATGCAGCCTATTATCATTTACAAGCTGCTGGGCACTACCTAAAATCAAAATAGAAAGACACAAAAAAGTAACTGGCCGTGTCATCAAGCAATAAAACAAATTATGCTTTTGTGGGCTCCTCCCTTCTTTTAAACCTCCCTGGACTTTTGAAGTCAGAAGACATAAAATTTTCTGTCTCGTAATCAGGCTGTCAGCCGTTACAGCAAAAGGCTAAATAAAAGATCCTCCCCATTCAGAGGAAGTCTTTGCCAAACCGCTTCTGATCAAACTATACCAATCACATTTTTAAAAATCTCCCCAGATATAAATTTCATCACCACTGTCAGGATGACATTTTCCATTAACAAAATACCAACCCGATAACATTATTTCCTTGGGCCACTGAGTAATGTTCTATGTTCTCTGCCTTTTGTTGCTGAAGTTGCTGCTTTAGTTTTAATCTGGGAACTTAGTGACACAAAAACCAATAAGCACAAGAATATGTCGAGGGAAAGCATTAAATTGAAACCTGCTCTAGATCCCAAAAATCTAATGGATGGAAAATGTTTATTTAGATGAACTCAGTTGATGATACAGATACAACTACAGTTAATACTTGAACAGTATTTGTGAAATGAGTAAGTGGCCTAAAATCTTTATAAGATCAACATACTACAGTTTTCTCTGTAGGAATATTGGCATTACTCCTCATGTAAAACCTGCCTGTACAACTCCAAATTTCAGAGTATCACCTGTTCCTCCTATTATGAAAATAGTACACACAATTTGAAATAGCTAATATTTCTGTATTTTAAGCCTTGAAATAGAAGCATCTGGACAATGTAATCATTTCAAATGCTTTGCTCTTGCACTGAATTTGTCTTTCTAATTTAAATTCAGTATCAATTCTAAATAACTGTACTAACAGGTATCTTGATTATGAGCTGATTAGATTATCAGAGCTGATGAACTATTACTTTCTGTTTCATACACTTTGGGCAAAGAAGTATATATAAATGAGAATTAATCAAATTCCAATACCAAATAACTTTAGTATCATTTTTACCTTCTTAGGCCTCCATATGTAGAAACTTAGTAAAAAATAATAACACCAAGTTCTTGTAATGATAAAATGACACCACATACAAAAAAAGTAATTAGTGGAAGCCATTAACATTAACTGAGTGTGTAGTGTATGCCAGATACTACACAGAGCTTTTTTAATTTATTGTCTTATTCCCTCATTTAAGGAACTCTCCTATGTTACTTTAACTCGTTGTACCTTCCAACAGACTTGTCACAATATACCAGTCTATAGATTGATTCATAGACTATCATTTTTTTCCATTGATCTATGCTTATGTTAATAACACATTTTATGCATTATAATAGCTTTACAATAAGTTTGAACGTAAACTTGAAATCAGAGAATATCTTCCAACTGTCTTCTTTTTCCAGATCTCATTGACAATTCTAGATCCTTTTCACTCCCGTAAAATTAAAGAATCAGATCAAAAAAATTCTACTAAAATTTGATAGCAATTATAGAATTTAATGTCCGTTTTAAAGAATGAGCTTTTTATAATATTAAGTACTCTAATATATAAATATCATAAATCTATTATGTAGATCTTTTTCAATTTATCTCAACTTCTTTAGCTGTACTGGAGATCGAACTCAGGCCTCTGCACTGAGATTTTATTTTCTTCTCTACTATTCACAAGTGGGTACAGATCATTGGCTGAGGTGGGGCTGAGAAAGTCTATGCTTGCACTCCTCATTGCTGAAATCTGTAACAAAACAACTTTTCCTGCACCTCCAGCATCTCCAGCACACATATGCAATGGGAAATATTAAACCTTAAGTACTACACTGGAAAGCCAATAATGATATCAACCTCAGGTAAACACAATGACCTTGTTAGCGTGTCATACTCAGTTCCTAGCACACTTACAAATACTGGTCAGGCCCAGCCCACCATTTTTGGCCCCACAAACCTTACTCATCCACTTCTGCATTCTCTGTGTCATTTGGATCTGAAATGTTCTCTGAAATCTCATGTGTCAACGATTTGGTTCCCAAAACAGCACTGTTGAAAAGTGGAGGCTTTGTGTGGTGATTGTATTCAGAGAGCTTTGACCTCATCTACACTGATGAGCTCACAGATTAATGGTCTACTAGGAGGTGGTGGAAACTTTAGGAGGTAGCTCCTGCTTGGAGGTAGTCAGTCACTGCTGGTGTGTCCTTGAAGGGTATATTTGAATATTTGCTCTGTCTCTCTGTCTCTCTGTCTCTATGTCTTTCTCTCTCTCTGTCTTTCTCTCTGTCTCTCTTTCTCTGTCTCTCTCTCTCCCCTCTCTCCTCTCACCCTTTCTTTCTCTCCCCTCTCACCCTCTCCCTTACTCTCCCTCTCTGTCTCTCTCTTTCTCTCTCCTTCCCTCTCTCCCTCCCTCCCAGCCACCATGAAATAAGCAGAATAATTTTGCTACAGCACACATTCTCTAATTCAATAGTAAGCTGGCGAACACAGTTTCATTTCTTTATGCTCTGATATTTTTTCTTCTGATAATTATGGGTTTGACTGGTACTTGCTTGAGTAACATTGTAAGGTTTTCTACTTGAAATCATTCCACTTTTTGATGTAGGCATTTACTACCATAAATTTCCCTCTTAGGACTGCTTTGGCCATATCTTGTAGGTTTTAGGATGTTATGTGTTTATTTCCATTTGTTTCAAGAAATTTATAAATGTCCTCTTAATTTTTTACTAATCCATTGGTTGTTCAAGAGCATGTTGTCTATTCTCCACGTATCTGCAGAATTTCACAATTTCTCTTATTGATTTCTAATTTTAAATTCTTTATAGTTAGAGAAAATGTATATTGGGTTTTTTAAAGCTTGGCTAGTGGTTAACATTCAGCTTATTTTAGAGAATAGTCAATGTCCTGATGAGAAGAATAAACATTCTGCAACTGTTGAGTGAAATTTTCTATAAATGTCTAGTCCATTTGGTTAGCTTAGTTTAACTCCAACATTTCTTCACTGATTTTCTGTTTAGACATCTCTCTATTGATGAAAGTGAGTATTGTTGATAGGGCAAGAGAAATTCTATTCTCTTTTTATAATTTCATTTTAGAAGTCACTTAAGTTCACTTAAACTGTAGATGAACTCACTCCTTCACCCCCTCCCTTCTAACTGACAATTAACTGCAGAAGGAAGACTGAGGTATTAAAAAAGAACAAACAGAACAAATTAAGGAGTGGGCTAAATGTTAAACCACTATGACCACCCAAGGTCTACTTGACTGACAGCTTCTGGGAAGTGTAAACCTTGTGACAGTTCTGTGACATTCTTGTAAAATTCCCAAAAATGAGGTAATGTGATTGTATGGTTACTATGGAAACCTAAAAGACGCTTATTGGTCAACAAAGACCAATCAATACCAATTCAGGCTGTCAGTCACTGGCATTAAAGTTTTGTTTGTTCTTACATTTCCAGTTTCATGTGAGTACCTGTCTGGTTGAATCTCATTGTAACATTGTAACCCCCTGCTATCTTGTATTGGAGCCTATTTCCCCATTTAGATCTCAAAATATTTGCTTTGTATTTCTGGGTTACCCCACTGTCAAGTCCATAAAAGTTTATAACTAGTATATACTTTTGCTGAATTGATACATTTATCATTATATAATAGTCTTTTGAGCTTCTTTTGTAGCTTTTGACTTAAAGTTTTTTTCTTTTATGAGTAAAGCTATCCCTGCTCACTTTTTGCTTTTGTTTTTGTGGAATATCTTTTTCAATACTTCACTTTTAGTCTATGTATGTCTTTATCAATGAGGTATTTTTTTCTAGGTGGTATATAATTGAGCCTTGTGTGAATTTTTGAGTATGTGTGTGTGTTTGTTTGTTTGTTTGTTTGTTTTTATTAAGTCAGATTATATCTTTTATGGGGGAAACATTCTATTTGTATTCAAGGTTATTACTGGTGATAAAAACCTACCTCTGTCATTTTTGTTGTTTTCTTTTTTTAGAGAATTTTTAAAATAACAACATAGACAAAAACAAAACAAAGCAAAAACAATAAAAATGATACAGGGGTTCAAAACAATGACAAGAATTAACAGTGGTTGTTATATTATGTATTGCTATCTTCAATGAAGTTGCTCAGGTTACCAGATGTAAGGATGCCAGATGTGGTATTCTCATGAGAAAGTGTTCAACATCATTAGTCATTCAAGAAATGCAAATTAAAACAACACTGAGATTTCATCTCACCCCAGTAAGAATGGCCAGCATTAAGAAATCAACCAATAACAAATGCAGATGAGGCTGTGGAGAAATAGGAACTCTTCTCCACCACTGGTGGGAATGCACACTGCTGAAACCACTGTGGGAATCAGTTTGGAGATTCCTTAGCAAACTACGTCTATAGGTCCCATTCAACCCAGCTATTCCTCTTCTGGGTATTTTCCCAGAATATCTGAAAACATCATATCACAGCGATATGTGTGCACCCATGTTTATAGCAGCACAATTTGTCATAGCTAAATTGCGGAGGCAACACAAATGTCTATCCACTGAGGATTGGATTAAAAAATTGTGGTATTTTTATATAGTGGAATATTATTCAGCTATAAAGAAAGATAAACTCAATGCTTTTACAAGTAAATGGTCACAACTAGAGACCATACTCATAAGTGAAGTAAATCAGACCTCCATGCATAAGCAACATATTGTCTCACTAGTATAAGAACCTGAAAGAGGGAATAAAAATTAAGAGGTATGTTAGACACTGTAAAACAAAAGGAAACTTCTCAAAAGTAAACAGCAAGTGGGATGATGGAAAAGAGAAAAAAAACTAGGGGAAACTATGCATGAATGTATAAACAGGATAGCTAACATAGTTGTACTACTGACTTCTATCATCTTACTGAAAGGATCAGCTAATGACTAATTATTTGATCAATTTTGTATCTCTCTATTTGCTTTCCTGAGAAACCACTTTGAAGATATCAATATGTAATACAACAACCATTGTTAATTTCCTACCACTTTGTCTGTAATTCAGTATTGCTTGTGTTGTTCTTATACTATTTTGCAAATGGATGTCTGTTTGTTAATATGCTTTCTTCCTTTTATTTTTAAAATAAATTTTTAAAAAGATGGTAATTTTACACAAAGGAGTAGTACTCAACTATAAAGAAAGATAAACCCAAGGCTTTTATAGGTAAATGGACGTTAATTGTTTTCTGAGTGGTGATTTGTCTTGGTTTTTTGATTGTTCATTTCTGTTATAACCTTGGTCCTTTCTTTCATTCTGGTTGATCTTCATGGTCTCCTGGGTTTCGTACCAATGAATTTTCTACTTCTGTTAGCTTTCTTTATGGTAAATGTCATGTTTTCATTTCTAGATATAAGACTTACTTAAACATTTCTTGTGAGGTCAGTATAGTGGTAAAGAATACCTGCTTTTGTTTATTTAAGAAACACTTTTCCATTTCTGAAGAATAATTTTGTTGGTTATAGTATTCATGAGTGGTACATGTATTTTGTTTTGTTTTGTTTTTCAGCGTTGTGAATGTATCATCTGATTCTTTCCTGGTCTCCAAGTTCTGCTGAGAAACCTGCTCATAGTATAGCTTTAATTCCGTTAAATGTAATTTCACACTTTTCTGTTGATACTTTCAGATTTATATTTAACTTTAACAGTTTGATTATAATGTACCTTGGAGGGTTCTTTTGAGTTGAGTTTAACTGAGAGTCTTGGAGATTTGTAGATATAGATCCAATATCTCTCCCAAGACTGACAAACTTTCCAGCTATTATTTTGTTTCTGTGCCTTTCTCCATTTCATCTCCCTCTGGAGCTCACATATCATGACTATTTGTTTGCTTAATGATGCCCCATAGGTTTTGTAAGATTTCTTCACCCTTTCATTCTTTTCTTTTTCCTCTGACTGAGTTCATTCAAAACACCTGCCTTCAAATTCTAAAATTCCTCCTTCTGTTTCATCTAGTCTGTTATTGTGGCTCTCCTGCAAGGCCCTGTTTGGTTCTTTTTCGTGTTCCCTGAATTTTTGATTCAGATAGTGATTTTTTTACAAGTGTATTTCATTGAATCATTTGTATTCTCATAGCTTCCTAAGCCTCCTTAAGGCCATTATTTTGAATTTCTTTCTAGATATTTTATACAGCTCCTTTTTGTGCCTATTACTGGAGAATTATTGCATTTGTTACATTCCTTATTCTTCTTTTTCATGTCCCTACACTGATATATGTACATCTCGTGCAACAGATGCCTTTTCCAGTTTTACAAAATTGGTTTGGTTTGGTTTGGTTTGGTGTGGTTTCCTCCATAGGGAGAGGCTTTTCTCCATAGATGCTAGAGATTTTTTGAGTAAAGTGCGCTAGCTTTGATTCTGGATAGACTCAATAAAGTGATCTTTATACAATTTATTCAGATTTAACCCTTTCCAGCACTGTTTGCAATTATGTTGGTGACAGGGGCTCTAGGTGCTTGCAGCATAGTTTTGTTGAGAGTGAAAATGCTGCCTAGCGGGCTATCAAGCTTAACTCAAATGTACACTGTTGCTGTAAGCTCTCTGGCTATGGAGCTGGCTTACTAGGTATGGGAAGAGCCACCACTTCTCTGGCTGTTGGACTGTGCTTGGTTGCATGTACTAGCTGTGTGTGGGCTTTTCTTCTGTGTAAACTTATCTCTTCCCTGGCAGATTGGGGACTAAATGGATTTGGAAGCTGGGGTTTGGACATTTCTTCTGGACCCAGGCTCTGCCCAATGTAATATTCTTCACCTAGTGATGTTGTAATGCATTGTGATGACTAACTGATGCTGATGAGGTACACAGCAACAAGATTGGCTTTATTTTATTAGTGACCACAGTACTTGATTACTCGGTAAAGGGTAGACCTTCTTGGACTCTGGTATTTTAGAACTGCTTTAAAACATCATAAGAATAGTCAATATCTCTAAAATATCAACCTTTTGATTCTGGGAACATGCTGTTAATATATTCAAAAGACGAGTGGTCAATGATGAAAAATTGTCAGTAAAAGGGCTTCCATAATGGGATTTACCTAGCCAATTCTGGAAACACACACACACACACACACACACACACAATCTTCTCTTTGCCAAAAGGATTTAATAAAATCCATTGACTTACAAAGCAAAGATAAAGTTGTAAGAACCAAGAAAATGTTCTTGAAACACTGCTGGCAGAATAAATAAGCTGAAGAGTAAAACAATAGTTCATTTAGCTCCACAGTTCACGTTTTTTGCTTCCAGCAATATATATTTTCTGAAGTTGAACCTAGATTGAAGAAAGTTATTTTTGGAAAAACTGAAAGCAGAAATAAGGAAAAGAAAACACAGAGAAAGAACAAAGAAGCATTTGCAATGTTATTCCAAATTTGAAAGGAGCAGAGAAGAAAGCTGCACAGGTGGATATCTAGAATCGGTAATGAACAGGTCAAGGAAACTGGAGCATGGCTCAAGGCCCAAGCCCAAGGTCAGGTCAGGTTTCACTTCAGGAACCTCCTAAAGCCCAAATTTTTCTCATCCTTTGCTTTTATTTTACCTGCTATTCCATCAACTCCCCTTACTTCACTGGTTTCTCCATGATCTCTGATGTGTCAGGGTTTTTATTTTTAAAATGATGAATATCTTTTTAAATTGTTGTATATGGTATACTTCATTTCTTTGGCAAATATCTTTGTCAATATGTTTTCTGGGGGAAAAGCCTATGGATTTACTAGATATTATTTAATGTTGTATAAATGTGTGTGAATATCTTTGCTGAGACACCTAGGACCATCATATCTCTCCTAAAACTAGTTTTGTCTTATCCTTTATGGAATCCACAGTAATATTAAAGTTATAGGCATAGGATTATGAGAAATCATATTCAGAACAGAATTCTAAAATCTTGATTTGTATTCCACCCATGGAGACCTATCTTACCTCTTAGCGAAGAAAATTTGCCCTCCAAGTTCTTCTTTACAAATTCGCAGGTTCAGCATCAAAGGGCAAACATACTGCTACTGGTGCCTTGAACTCTAATAACTAGGAATAGATCTAGTTGACATTATTGTTCAAAAATTGGATTAAGGTTGTGGTTTAAGATTTTCTATGGTAAGACAATAATCTTTCTATTTCTTCAGAATTCCTGTGACTCTCCCAAGCAGTAACAGTATGAAGTAAGCTCCAAAGGTCCTGGTGAATGTATCCTAGCTGCAAAGCAAACACCACTGTAACTGGGTCCCAAGGAAACGTGCTGTAATAGCTAAGTGGGATTTCCTCTTACGGAGGGAAAGCTTTTCTTCCACTTCAAGAGTTACTAGAAAAGTGACCCATTTCCAAGTGCAAACTTTCGGTCCCATGGGTCACTCACTAACGTGATAATGCATTGTTTTATTCCTTATTTCTGTTTCCACTTTCACCCTCATGAATTTTAAACAGAGGTCAGAAAAAGTAGCAGCCTTTTCTGAAAAAAATGCAGTACTTCAGTCCTTCAAACACCTCTGCTTGTACAGCAGGCTGAAACCAGCCATTCTACTTCAAGTAATTGGCAATCATCATAAGGCATCATAAATATGTTATCACAATTGTGATAGAAATTTTATTTTGGCTGGCCTCTGTTAGTTTCACACATGAGAGTCTGTAAAATTTAATTTTTGATATTTCTAGGGATTCCTTGCCCAAAAGAATTCAAACAACACAAAAAACAATCAAACAGATATGTAAGAGAAATCAACAACTCAGCCTGAGTAAACTATTGCTCTTCTATTGATTTCTTCGTTTTCTTTGCTCTGCTTCCTACTTTATTTGTGAAAGACACATCTAATATACTGTGCCTTCCCACTAATTGCCTTTGGTTAGGATTAATCCTGAAAATGTGGGCTGACTTTCCATATTTTCACTACTTACCAGTGTTTGACTTGCTGTGGATAAAAGTAACTGGAATAATTAGAGATAGCAAGAGATGAGAATGAACAGCACATAGTCAATATTAGATTGAAAAAATTCTGTAGGCCAGAAAAAAATCTCTCACAGCCTTGTCAGAAAATGATAAGGTTTTTCTTCTTAGCGGTTTCCATTTAACACACCTTCACCTAGGAAATAACTACCTCAGACCAGATATTTAAAGATGAAACCACATCAAGTATGATTTTGGAGTGTGAGAGCAAAAATATATTTCTTCCAATAAATAAGCAAATTAACACGGAAAACAAAGCAAGTATTTCATGCAGTCCTTAAGTGACTTCATTTAATCCTTCCTAGTTATCCTTCTTATTTATAAATACAAATAACCAGAAGTAAATAAGGTATCTTCTGCTGGGAATATAGCTCAGTGGCATAAGCACCTGCCTGGCAAGCTTGAGGTCACGAGTTTCATTCCCGGTACAGAAAAAAAATAAGTAAGGCATCTTGTGTTGTTCTCTTAAAAATCAAGAATGTATAGTTGCACTGATGATGCTTGGAATTACCTTATACCTTTTGATCTAGAACTTTATGTACTTAATTAGTATTTAAGGAAACAGTATTCAGAAGAAAGATTACAAATTATTGCCAAGAGTAGCAAGAAAATGATATGCCTCTTATTGTCTTCTTTACGTTTTTCTCATTGCTGAAACAAAATATGCGACATGCACAAGTTGAAAGAGAAAAGGTTCACTGTAGCTCACAGTTTTTAGAGGTTTTGGTCCATAATCCAAGGCAAGGTGGCATGGCGTAGGGGCGTAGCAGAGGAGAAACAGTTTATGGCAGGTGGAAGGCAGAAGGTGCCAAGCTATAAGTAACAAGAGCACCTTCTTTCTGTGCCTTTTACACTCTTTCTAGGCTACTCAGCTTTGCACAGGGGTCAAACCAATCAGTGGACTGATTTAGTAATCACAGACCCTTAATCCCAGCATCATACATTCTGTGTCCAGTGACCTATAAAAAAAGCTGCACCTATGGCTGCATGGGGCTTGGAGGGGGACATCTAGACCCAAGCCATAACACTTATGAAAAACTTTGGTTCCCAAAATAATGTTCAGAAATTCTAGCAAATAGGCCAAGCAAACGACTTTACCCTAGCTAATACTTTTTTAAACGTTCAATGTGTTTTTTATCCTGCTGTAAATTTTGACATGCCATCAAATAGATTTAGAGCTTCTCAAAAGTATTTGAGAAAAAAAAAATCTTTGTTTCAACAGTATCACTTAACAGTTATTCTTTCATGCATTATACTTTCAAAAGAGCCGGTATTGAGCGCACAAGTCCTGGAGGCACAGAATACCAAACTCAGGCAGAACATGAAGCTTTCACTACATCTCTTCCTAGTGCACAAGGTTGTTTCCAAATGGGTGGTTTCTGTAAATAAATCTTCTGTTTCCTCCCCCATGTTCTAAACTAATCAATTATTTGTGATTTTTTCCCTCAATAAGAAACTAGTGCTGATAGTTTTTAAAACTGGATTTGTAAATTTTCAGCATCTCATTTGCATGCCATGGTTCAGAATTCACTGTACAGTCATGCAACATTCCCATGACAGAAGTTAAATTCAGTTCTCACTAGAAAAATTTGATTATCTTAGATTCTCTCATTTCACCTACCAGTAATTATCTGAGCGATTCTCCTAACCTTTTGTTTTATTTTGTTTTGTTTGAGAGTTGAGGCTTTTATGTTTCATTTTGCTTTGTTTTGTTTTGTTGTTTTGTTTTGTTTTTGGCGGGGTTCAATGCTGGTTTCAGTTTGGTTTGGTTTTCTGTGGAAGTGTGGTGCTGGGTATTGAACCCAGAGCTTTGGGCACGCAAGGCAAGAACTCTACAACTAAGCCACATCTCCAGTCATGTTTTGTTTTACTAACCTATTTAATAGTAAAATCATGATACGATGAATGTACAAGCCTCTTGGAAATCTACGAGATGCTTTTCCATATCTCAGCTTCATTGTACAGTGTGTGATTAAAAAACATAGTGACTGTTTAAATTTTAAGACTCATTACACTAAAAGGTATTGCCACTAATCTCCCTCAAAATACCTCATTTAGAACACACTTTTTCCATCATTTTTCCTCTTTCTGAGGCAATTCTGAAAGTCTCTCATGAGTGTCTTTTGTTTTGCTGTAATGGCTGCCTTGTTATACTGAATCATTTCCAAATGCTTACATTTCATGGTCATTCTGACTTTGGGGACAAGCCAGAAGTCACTTGGAACCAAATATGGTGAATAATGTGGATGAGGACATACCACGATGTCTCATAAGCCTACCTTTCTGTTTGATGGTGTTCAGCAGGAGCATTCACCATATTTTGTTATAGCTCATACACATACTAACAAAAAGGGACTTCCAGAAGTGCTTCAGAAAGCAGTAAACAATAGGGCAAATTTGTTTTAAACGAGGAGGACTATTTTGTGAGATTCATGGCAATGTGTCACTTTCTGTAATAATTTTTTTAATTTAAACATTCACCATATATTTTGATCATATCTGATGAGTGATGCTAAAGTTTTTATTAAATAGTAATAATCGTATTTTCAAGGGTTAGAAATGTGTATCAAGTACAATGATGGAATGAGATGATGCAAAAAAAGTGTTTTGCTATTCCTTACCTAACTAAATACATCCCCTCTCTCAGCTGTCTTCTCACAGTTTGTGTAGAAGTAGATGAGCATCTATTTCATATTAAATTAGTTTAATGCCCAAAAAGCTCTTAAAAACAAAGATCAACTCAAGGTAAATATTGTTTTAAAAATATGCATTAATCCTATATGCCCATTTATTAAAATATACTTAGACTATAGATTAAAAGTAGTTAAGTACAGTTCTAGGAAGACAAGAAATTCAATGACTATTATTTAGAATATATGCTACACATAGAGTCCTTAGATAACTTTCAAATAACATTAGAGAAATGGAACTTTTAATAATGGTTTCCACATCCAACCCTACAAATTAAGCAGTTTAAGAGCACATCAGTTACAAAACCATTTATAAATTTTTCACAGAACCAGTAGCCTGAGTTCTAGGAAACTGATATTTTAATCCTTTCCTCGAGCTTTTCAGAAAATAACTTCTGCAAGTATACTTTTTGTCTGTTTAAAATGACATAAGGATACAATGGCATAATCATACTACCATAAAGATTAAAGTAGACAATTGATAAGCTTATGAATCTGAAATTTCAGGCAAGAGAATCTGATTGTCACATGTAATGAAGGGGCCTGAGGTCAACTCCAGCTACTCTCAGAATACAAATGTGGATACTGGTAAACAACCTTGATAATGATAAAGGAGATGAGAAATCTCAGGGAAGAAAAGAAGGTTTATAGATTGTTTGGGCTGTACAGAAAGGACCCATTAAAAAAGATAATGAAGAGAGTTTTGTTTGTCATATTTAGTATGGACATGGTCCTATAGGCAGTGCCAAAAGAAACTAACTTGAAAATAAGCAAAATAGGCTCCATTTCTGCCATCACCATGGGAAGGTTGCTCAAACCCAGAAAGCACGGTGAGCTGTCTTGGACCACAGGACCCCTGGCTCCATCCACCACCACCACTCTGGGAAGGTTACTTCAACCTGTGAAGCCTCAGGAATGACCTTGAATTCCAGAAAACCTAGGGAGATTTGAAAATGACAAAAAGGACAAACAAAATGCAGTCTCAGCCCTCCACCCTATCCAGAACAAGTTCAGAAACATCAACATGGAAACACACAGAAGTCACACACCTGAAATTTCTGAAATGATAGCAACTGAAGTAAAGAAACAACTACATCAGACAGTAGAGGAATTCAGACCACAAATAATCACTCAGGTAAAACAAAAGAAATGATAACAATCATGGAAGAACTGGTCAGGATAACAAAAGAAGATATAATAAAAAATTGAGGAAGAAAAAAATTATGGAAACCTTGAATGAACGGTATAGGAAAGAATTAGAATGCATGAAAGATATTCAAAGAAATATCCAGGAAATTAAAAATTCCATTGAAAACTGGCAAAACCACTTGAATGAAATGGAAGATAGACTTTCAGATTTTGAAGACAGCAATGCAGCTAGTGACCATGAAAAGAAAGATCTCTTAAAAATAACAAGGAAACAGTAAATAATAATTCAACACCTTCAACATGAGGCAAAGAAGAACAATATAAGACTGATAGTGTCAGCGAAAGAGCAGGAAGGAACATGAGTGACATAAAATGATTATTTGCAGAAGTAATAACAGAAAATTTCTCAAGCATGGGAGAAGAATCTGACATACAGGTAAATGAAGCATCTAGAACTCCAACTAGCCATAACCAAAATAAATCTATACCCAGACACATAATAACCAAGAGCCCAGAAATTCAGCAAAATTAAAGATGGAAAACAATATTTCACATGACAGGAACCTAGAAAAAAGCAGGAGTAACTATTCTGTTTGCAGACAATGTGGAATTCAAACCAATAATGATCAAAAGGGATAAAGAAGGTCACTACATTCTTGTTAGGGAAAAACTGCAGGAGGAAGAGAAAACAACCAGAAATATATATGCACCAAATGTAGGAGCACCAATCTATATAAGGAAAATTTAACAGATATGAAAAAATCAAATAAGTAATGACACAATTGTAACAGAAGATTTTAACACCCCATTGTCACAAAGAGATAGAACAACTAGATAAAAAATTAGCAAAGAAATAACAGAACTAAACCAAATGCAAGAACAGATGGACTTAGGAAAACTTTAGAGAGTATTCCTAATGACAGATTACAATGCACATTCTTGTAAGCTGCACACAGGACATTGTCTAAAATAGACCATATACTAGCACATAGAACATGCTTAAGTAAATGCAAAAGAATTAAAATTACCCCATGCATATTATTGGACCATAGTGCAATGAAATTGGAAATTAATGACAAAAAAAAATCTCAAAAACTCCCTCAACACATGACAACTACATAACATCCTCCTTAACAACCAATGGGTCACAGCAGAAAGTAAACAATATTTACAATTTTAAAAAATGCAGATAGAAACTACTGCAACCTGTGAGACCAAATGAAAGAAGTCCTCAGAAGGAAATTGATAGCAGCGGATTCCCACATCAGGAAACCAGAACAAACACAAATAACTAACCTTATGCTACACTACAAACTTCTAGAAAAAGAAGAGCAAGTGAAACCCAAAGCCCAAAGAAGGGAGGAAATTATAAATATCAGAGCAGAAATAAATGCAATTGAGACTAAAAAACAGTACAAAGAATCAACGAATCAAAGAGTTGGTTCTTTGAAAACATAGATAAAATTGATAAGCTCCTAGCAAAGAGTTGGTTCTTTGAAAACATAGATAAAATTGATAAGCTCCTAGCAAACCCTATCAAAATAAGGAAAGAAAAACTGAAATTCATTCAATAAGGAATGAAAAGGGTGAAATCACTACATATCAGATCATTAGTACCTATCTTGAAAATCTTTACTTCTTTACACAGAAGAAATGGACAAATTCCTAGATACACACGAATAGCCAAAACTAAATCAAGAAGTTATAAAATTCCTAAATAACCCAATATCACACAACAAGATCTGAAAATGTAACAAAAATCTTACCAACAAAGACAAGCCCAGGTCCTGATAGATTCACAGCTGAATTCTACAGAAATTTTAAAAAGATCTAATGCCAATTCTTCTCAAATTGATTAATGAAATAGAAAGAGAAGCAATTCTCCCCAACTCATTCCCAGAGGCACGTATTTCCCGATACCAAAACCAGAGAAAGATCCAACCAAAAAAGAGAACTATAGGCCAAACTCCCTAATAAACATAGACACAAAAATTCTCAATAAAATACTAACTAATAGAATGCAGCAAATCATCAAGAAGATAATACACCCTGACCAAAAGGGTTTCATCCCTAGAATGCAGGAATAATTCAATATGTGCAAATCAATAAATGTAATACATCATATCAACAAAGCCAAAGATAGGAATCACATGATCATCTCAATAGATGCAGTAAAAGCTTTTGGTAAAGTCCAACACTTATTCATGATAAAAACCATACAGAAAATTGAAAGAGATGGAATTTACCTCAGTCTAGTAAAAGTCATCTATGACAAACTAACAGCCAACATCATACTAAAAGGACAAAATTTGAAAGCTTTCACTTTAAAATCAGGAACAAGACAAAGATGTCCACTGTCACCACTCCTATTCAACATAATTCTGGAAACATTGGCCAGAGCAATTAGACAAGAAAAAGAAATAAAAGAAATAAGGATAGGAAAGGAAGAAATGAAATTATCATTACTCACAAATGACATGATACTCTACATAAAAGATCCCAAAAACTCAATCAAAAGACTCCTAGAATTAATAAACAAATTCAGTAGTGTGGCTGGATACAACGTCAACACTCAAAAATCAATAGCATTCCTATAAACAAAAAACAAACACACTGAGAGAGAAATTGGAGAAACCACAACTTTCAAAATAGCATCCAAACAGTTGAAATACTTAGGAATCAATCTAACAAAAAAAGTAAAAGATCTATACAGTGAAAGTTACAGTACTCTGAGAAAAGAGATCAGAGGATTTCAAAAAATGGAAAGATATTCCTTGCTCATGGATAGAAAGAACTAACATTGTGAAAATGGTCACACTTTCAAAATTTTTTTATAGAGTCAATTCAATGCCAATGAAAATACCATTGGTATACATCACAGATCTAGAGAAAACAGTCCTAAAATTCATCTGAGACCAGAAGAAAACCAGAATAGCAAAAGCAATCCTGGTCAACAAAGGCAAGGCAGGAGGTATTACAATCCCTGACTTGAAAATCATACTACAAAGCTCCTGTGATAAAATCAACATGGTACGGACAAAAAAAGACCTGAAAATCAATGGAGTAGACTACAAAATGCAGCCACAACCACAAACACACCCAGCCACTTTGTCTTTGACAAAGGGGCCAAACATATTCACTGGAAGAAAGATAACCTCTTTAATAAATGGTGCTGGGAAAACTGGCTTCCCACATGCTGAAGACTAAAACTAAAACCACGTCTATCATCATGGCACCAAAATAAAATCAAAATGGCTTAAAGATCTCAATATTAAAATCAAAAACACTATATCTACTGGAAGAGAACGTACATGGAAGTCTTGAAGACATAGGGGTAAGCGGAGAGTTCATGAACAAAAACCAAACTGCACAGGAAATACTTCAAAGAATCAACAACTGGTACCTCATCTTATTGAAAAGATATGTACAGCAAAGGAAATCACCAACAAAGTAAAAAGAAAACCCATGAATTGGGAAAATGTTTTAGCCAACTGTCCCTCAGACAAAGGACTTATTTCTAAAACATATAAAGAATTTTAAACAATCAGGGCCCCAAAATTCAAAGACCCAAGACAAAATATTCATCTGAGATGAATACACACTTCTCTGAGAAAGAAATACAAATGGCAAATAAATATATGAAAAAAATGTTCAACATCATTAGTCACTTGAGAAATGCAAATTAAAACAACACTGAGATTTCTCACCCCAGAAAGAACGGCTGTCATCAAGAAATCAACCAATAACAAATGCTGGAGAGGGTGTGGGGAGAAAGGAGCCCTTCTCCACTGTTGGTGGGAGTGTAGACTGGTGCAACTCTGAGGAAAGCAGCCTGGCAATTCCTCAGTAAACTAAGATTAGTGGTCCCATTCAAGCCCACTACTCCCCTCCTGGGTATTTTTCCAGAAGAACTGAAAACATCATATCACAGCAATACATGTGCACCCATGTTTAGAGCAGCACAATTTGTCATAGCTAAATCTTGTAAACAACCCAAATGTCCATCAACTGAGGAATGGATAAAACAAGATGTGGTATTTTTATACAATGGAGTATTACTCAGCTGTAAAGAAAGATAAACTAGAGGCTTTTACACGTAAATGGATGCAACTAAGGACCATACTCATAAGTGAAATAAATCAGACTCACATGTGTAAACACTCTATTTCCTCCCTAGTATAACAATCTGAAAGAGTAAATAAAATATGAAAAGTACAATAGATACTGTGAAAGGGAAAGAAACTGCTCAAATTGGAAAGAACAACTGGAATGAGGGAAAGGAAATAAAAAAAAGAAGAAAGGGGAAATATAGGTATATTTATATACACAACAGAGCTAAGACAATTGTACTACCAGTTTCTATTGGTTTATTGAAAGGAACAATTAATGTTTGATCAGTTTTACATACCTGTGTCTGGTTGTCTGAGTAACTACTTTGAGGATAGCAGTGTGTAGGATAACAAGCCTTGTTGATTTTCCATCATCTTGTTTTGAAATTCTGTATCATTTTTATTGTTTTGACATTGTTTTCTGTGCCTTTGTTTTTGTTATATTGTTTTTTATATTTTCTCTTTAAAATTAAAGAAAAACTATATATGTATATACAAAGCGAGCTAAGTGTATTGCTGATGTCTATCAGTTTATTGAAAGGAAAGTTAATGTTTAAATGTTTTTTCTTTTCTCTTGAGCAGTTTTGCATGCTTACACCTGTAATTGGAACAACTAATTTGAAGACAACAATACGCAATATGTAAACCATTGCTCAATTCCTACCATCTTGTTTAATGAAGATCTGTATCATTTCTAATTTCTTATTACTTACAATTGTCTTTAATTGTTTGATCAATCTTCCATCCTTACATCTGGTGATCTGAACAAGTTGGTTCAAGATAATAGTATATAATATAAAAACAATTTTTAATTCTTATCTTCTTGTCTTGAAATCCTGTATTGTTTTTATTGTTTTTGTATTGTTTTGTTTTTGTCTTCATTGTTGTTGTTTTCTTGCTTTTCTCTTTAAAATTAAAAAAGAAAATAAACAAAATAGTCATAATTATTTTTCAAAAAGAAAATTCCAAACTCAGTGTAAAAGGTCAAAGTGGTGACCCTTTCGGAGCAAAGTGGTAGGGGGCAAAACCCAACTAGATTGTTACACATTGTGTTGGTTTGGGGGATATTTTTCAAGGGAAACAATACAGTACAGGACACATATTTTATAAGATTATTTATAATAGTCACCCAAAGAATGATATACAAAGGAGTACAGGAAATCTGTCCACACACTAAGACTGAGGAAACTAGCCAAGGGTCTGGATTCCATGGAAATTCCTCCATGAGTCCAGCTGAAGACCTAGACCTCATAACAGTGCCTCCCACAAGTCCAACTGGAGGCTAAGAGCCCGTAACAATATCTCATGCAGGCCTGTTTCACAGATCTGCGGTGGGCAGGCCCAAAGGTCAGTGGTGGAATTTAGGAAGGCTGTGCCAGTGGGATGAAGAATCTGTGCTAGCAGGCTGAAGGATCTACCCTAGAGCCAGGAATCAATGTTCAAAGTAAAAATAAGAGTTCCCCTGAAATGTATCACAGCCATCTTCAGCAGCAGAGAGGCCCGGAGTTCCTCCAGTGGTGAAGACAGCTGAGTTCCCATAAAGAAAGCCAGTGTAGCAAGCTCCTCTATCTTCCCATCTAGAGCCAGGAAGCAATGCTCAAACTAAGGACCAGAGCTTCCCCAAAGTGAACTAAAGCTATTCTCAGTGCCAGCAAGGTCCCAAGCTCCTCATAAGATTTTTTTATATATATACGTATATATATATTAACATAAAACATATAATCAGATTCAGAAACATCATTTGAAATACAGAGGTTAGAGTACATGTGGCAAAATTTTTTAAAACACTGGCAAAATCCTAACAATTAACAGAAAAACAGTATAAAATTCAGATTTTTAGTGGCCTGTACCTCCAAATTTTACGAATAAAACATTAAGTACATAGACCATAACCATACCTGAAGGTATAATATACATTTTTCCATTCATCATGTGTAAAAAAAAGACACCATGGATAAAGCACAGAGACACTAAAAAATACAAATTAGGTCAACACAGTATTTTTATATTAAACCCTACAGATACATTATCGAGATGCATGTAAGTGATTTACTGAAAACGACATGATGTACTGTAGGACGCATGTACGTGGGATTTGTATTTTCTACAAACTTTGTGAAGAAATATTGACGTCAATATTGCTCCTCAGAAGATTAAACATCCAAGTTTATCAGGAAAGCCAGCATGACGAGCTCCTCCAAAGGAACCAACAGCTCCTTACAGCTTCTACCAGCTCCCAACAACCCTTTTCTGCTCCCAACTGCCTTTTTCTATAGTTCTGCCAGTTCTGCTGCTATTAACAATCCTCAGGTGGGCCTCCCACATGCAGCACCACACTTACTCAGTTCAGATGAGGCTTATAAATTGACCACAAGTTAGCAATCCACCACATACATCAAGTAAAACATGATGAAATTTGGTCTTCAGCAATTAATGGAGTAAAAAGCAAAATCAAGAAGCTTACATGTAAAACTCAACAACCATCTGCCATGTCTTAATCGTCAGACCAAACAATGATGCTTATATCTATTTTAAGAAAGGATCATTAATCAAGTAGAAACCTACTTACAGGCTTTATCATAGACAGTGTTGATATTTTTAAATCTCTTACTAGTAAAATTTACTCAGAATTACAGTAAAAATGCTGAGTTTCTAATGGCTATAATCTTATAAAGAATGACTGCTAATGTGTATGTGTATGGTTATAATCTTATAAAGAATGACTGGCAATGCTTATGAGACATAAAAGACTTTCAAGGGCAGTGCTATCATATGATGATATGCGTACATCATCTTCCATTCTTTTTTCTCTGTTTTGAGACAGGGTATTTCTATGCAGTTCAGGATAGCCTTGAACTCACTTTGTAACCTGGGCTGGCCTGAAAACCACAGCAATCCTTTTGCCTCAGCCTCCTGAGTACTGGGATTACAGGCATGTGCCACCACCCCCGGTTCCTCTTCAATTCTTAAAACGCTGAAGAGATTTTTCTGTTCTGATTACAGACATTAATATCCTTCTCCCTGCTCCCCACATGCTTTGCCTCATCCACTAATGAAGAAACTGGAAAGTTTCTAGACAAACGTATAGGTAAATAGTAACGATGCTAGCCTAACAGCTAAGTAGTTGGTGTTGCTTCACTGAATCAGGTTGAACCAGTTTTAATCCTGAATCAGATCTGAATCCATTGTAGCGTCTTCTTGTAAAGGCAAGCTGATCCACAATGTGGATTTAGTTTGACATAAGCCTAATTTTAGTTGGACATAAACCTAAATGAGCTTAACTTCGTATTGAACTATACACCTGCGTGACAAAAACAGAGGATGAGCTAAGAGCATTAGGAACATACAAGGAACATAAAAGCCAAAATCCAGTTGATAGTGTAGGGAGATTATGTTATTACAGCACTGCATAAATCCAACTCCTTTGCCACAGGTTTCTTCTTGGGACTCTTCCTGATCATCACGTTTTGATTAGTGGATTAAAAAGAGATAGAAGCCATGTGACACAAATCAGAAACACTTGGGAGCCATAGTTAGATCTGGAGAATTCTATATCATAGGAAATACTATTCTTATTTCATAATGTATTACCAGTAGCAGCGATAAAGGACAATTTTACTATCTGCATACTCACAATTCAAAAAGTAAATAACTATGAATGATTTCCAATTTCAGCTTCATTTATGCTCAGGACGTTTTTTTAGCTGTTTTTCATTTTCTTTTGAGTAACTGTGAGTAGGTCACTAATTTTGAAAACAACTGAATTCACAGTGTTGACAAGTGTCACTGATCTTGAGAAAACTGTCTCCTAGTGCTGTTTCCAAATCTTCCGATAGTTAAAGTATATAAATTAGTATATTTGGCACTGAGATTTTAGAACTAAATGACTACTTAAAACATTTATACCTTTGCTTGTGCTATATCCTTTATAAGTCTCACAGCGACCAGTGAAAGAATCTTCTTAGAAGAGAGAGGGTTTCTGTTGGAACTGTGTCATGCAAAGCTTAGTGTAGGCTTTTGTTTCTGGAGCTTTTCTTTTCGTAAAAACAGCATTTTCTTGGACTTGCATAAAAAATGTTGCATTTTTAATGCTTTTAGAATGGGATTTTATGCCTAAATATTTTTATTTTGCTTTTGTCTATTTACTATCAATGTAATTGTTTGACAAACAATTAGGGTGAATAAAATCCATTACAATAATTTATTTCTCCCAGAAGAAAAGCATTAACATTTTATTGTATTTAGAAAACAAATACCCAGTTCTTCCTTGGAAAACCAAGCATGAATTAGAGATTTGTTTTATTAGAGGAAGAAATTATTTTAAAAACCAGCAACTAGGCTCAAACAAGAGTGGAAAATACCAGGATCAAAGATTATAAACGTTGGAAGTGTTGAGAGGAAAATGTAGAACTAATCCAAGTGGTCTTGAACTATTTCTGTAAAAATAACTGAAGTAGAGAAAAGAAAAGCGAAGAGGAGAAAGGAGAGAAGAAGGCAGGAGAAGAGGGAAGGGGAGGGGCGTAAAAAGAGAGCAAAGCTTTGGGTAGAGGCATCAAATATAAACAATATTCTCACAGAATACTATGGGAATTTTGTTTATCTGCATTTTGAGAAAAATCTACTAAGAGATTTGAGGTCCATTAAACCTTAGTTGACCTATTCTGTGTTTCACTTGTGTGTACAATTGTTTTTATTCCCAGTGTATATCAACCTATCCTTCCTGCCACATTTTTGAATGCATTTTTCTGATCCCATCTGTTTGGAGTTAGGGGAGAAATTAGGACAGGAATAAAATTGCCAGTACTAAAATAGTGGTGCAGTTTTACATTGTCCAAAACCTCATGCTTCATTGTCTGCTGGCTCTTTTTATGTTTTATGTCACACTGTATGTCTGGTTTATCTAATTTAGGCCAATCCAAAATGTGTTCCTTAGATAGCATCGTCTGGGACCTCTATTTGGGTCCCTGTGAAAAACAAGAAATCTCTAGCAATATCCCAGACTTAATCAGTCACTGACATAGAGCCCAGCAATCAGATTTCCTAAGTCCCCCACGTAAATAAGGATGCGTGTTAGTGTTTGAGAACTCAGAAAATAGGTTCCATCCCTGTGTGTCAGTTGCTATAACTTTGTATCAATATCGCTTTTGTTGTGCTTTTGTTACAGACTACATTATGTCCCTCCAAAATTCATGCCCTGAAGTCCAGATCTCTAATTCCTTTAAATGTGATTGTTTTTGTCAGTAGTCTTTACAGAGGAAATTCAGTGTAAATAATTTCCTTACTGTGAATTCTAGTCCCATGTGACTGCTGTCCTGAGCAGATGGGGAGACTGAGGCACAGACACAAGAGGAAAGACCGTATGAAGACAAAGGAAGAACACAGCTGTCCACAAGGCCTCAGGAGAAACCAACTAACCAAACCTTAATTCCCACATTTCTGAAATCTACATTATTAAGGAAAAAAAACCTAAGTTGTTCTAGATCATGCAATATACAGTACTTTGTCTTACAGCTCCAGTCAGCTAATATGACTCCCAACTACTGCATTTACCTCCCGGAAACTTGCTCCATTGGTCATAGCAGACAATGTGCAAAAAGAGAAAATGTTATTACCCAATAATCATCTGTACAAGAAAAACTGGTGGTAAGTCTTAGTGTCACTGTAAAACACTAAAAATAGCATTATTCTTATTATTTTGTGATCTAAACTAGAATTTCCTCCCTGGCTTAATAACAGAAGCCAGATGAGCTAAGTTTAATAATTTAAAATTTCTAATGAAAATCTACTTGAGACAAGACTTCAAGACTATAACTTTACCAACAAAAGAGGGGGTAGGTATTGCTTACCCATTTGAGGGGAAAAAAGTTAAATTTCTACCTGCATGAGACACAAAGTATAAACTCAGTGAAAATTTAAAAAGTTAAAGAAGTAAAACTCAAACAGTAGAAAAGGATGGGGAAGCTGTGTTTTTAATCTTTGAGGACGGAAAAACTCTAAACAAGAAACAAATCAAAGAATACATAAAAGATTACTCTGTGTAAGCAAAAATGTAAAATTCTACTATGGTGAAAAAAAAGCACCCTCAATACAAAATAAAATGGGAGTCTGGAAGAAAAATATTAGTAACAAGGATTTAAAAATGATTAATAACCTTAACATGTCAATAAAAAAAACACTAACATATTGATAGCAAAAAGGTCTGGAATGAGAAATTCAGAGAAGATCACATGAATAACGAAGACAGAAAAAAGATGCTCAACTTCATGAGTTGGAAATACAAACAAAATGTATGGTTTAACTATTACTTCTTTTTTTAGAAAGCCTGCTAAAGCACCCAGTAGGGAATGTCAGGATCTGGACACTTTCTTTTAGAACAGAAAGGTAGTATTACTGCGCATTGTAGAATTACCTGACAGCACTATAAATGAGCTTGTCTTAATCCAATAATTCCACAAACCACAATAATAAATTCATAAGGATGTATTTAGCGAAACTGCAAGGTTTGAGAGAGGGAAACAACTAGAAATTGAAAGACTTCTTGGGGCCAGGGATATAGCTCCATGGCAGAAGCACCTGCTTGGCAAGCACAAGGTCCTGAGTTCAATTCCTGGTACAAAAGAAGTGAAAAAGAATTCTCCATCAATAGGAAAATCATTTACATATGGTATATTTATGTTTTATAATACTACTCGGATACTAAACATAATTTTAATGTAGACTATTGAAATTTAAAGGTTACACAGGTATATCTAGTACAAACCCGTTTTCCCCTTTGTTTATTGCTCCACGTTTGCAGTGCATTATGCTTACACTCCTCGTGGGGAACGGGCACACGTACACGACGCATCTTCATCGCCTTTATGCACTCCCCCCTTCCCCGTCCCTCCGCTTCTTCATCCCCCTCCAGCTGAGAAGGTCCCCCTGCTTCCTATTACCCACCTTTTATTCAATTCTTTATTTATAACTTGGGTTTCTTTGGAGAAGCCATGTGACACTGAAGCCTGTGTCTGGTTTATCACACTTAACATGGTGGTCTCAAGGTGCCTCCACTTTGTTATAAATGACCCAAGTGTATCTCACTTTTTAAGACTAAAATTATGTAAGTATCTATTTATTTAGCATGGGAAGTCTGAGAGGACAGCAGTAGAACAGATTTTGTTAATTTAGGGTTTGACAGTTTCGGTGTTTGGAAAATTCATATGAAATTAAAAGTGAAATCATAAGACTGAGTTTACATATTTAAATCAAAGCTTTAAAGTACACTACAAGTCTACATTATGCTTTCTTCAGATTTCAATAATTTTGCCTCTGCTTTGTCATGGATACATTACTAAAGGAAAGTGAACTTTTCTCTTTTTTTAATTTTAAAAATAAAAGAAAACATATTAACAGACAGCCATTTACCAAATAGTATAAGAACAACACAAACAATACAGAGTCACAGATGAAGTGGTAGGAAATTAACAATGGTTGTTGTCTTAAGTATTGACATCTTTAAAGACTTTTTATTATTTGTGTGTGTGTGTCTTTTCAGACAGACGTTCACTGTGCATTTCAAAGCAGCCTTGAACTCGAAGCCATCCCCCTGCCTCAGCTCCAGAGTGTGCCACCAGGCCCAGCTTTTCTGTTTAGACTGTGAACTGTAAATATATCACCAGCAAATTTTAAATTTTTAATAATGTGAAAATCTTAATACTACTTTCCCATAACTACAGATCCTATCTTTGATCGTATTGCTTGATATTTATGTAGGACAGCTTGACCTGAAAGTCTGTGCAGTGACTCCCTACAGCCACCTTAGCACAGGACACTTAGAATGCAGGAGCTTACATCACAGGGTGCAAAGATTTTATTTTGACCAAGTTCCTGATTTACTTTATGTACTGCTGTGTTTGAGTTCAAAATGGACTAGTCCCAACTGGAGGGCAGGAAAAGGAAAGAAATGCACTTTGATCTTGCTCCAGTGCTATTGTACTATTCGGGTTTTCTGATAGTCTGACAGAATTCAGGGAAGGAGGTACGTCAGGGTAAACACACTCCATCATAAGGAAGTTAAAAGTATGAAGGCAAAACTACAGTCACTTTTGTTAGAAAGCTAATCATATTGCACATGGCTGCAACAGGCAATGCTTGGGTATTTTATAGAAAGTTTTGTTTTCTGTATTTTTAAGAAACAAGTTGTTTCCCTTTTATTCTGTACAGTTGTTAGAAACTAGTTTCTATTTACCATAAACAGTATTACAGCACTTATTCTGCCTTATCTTCAGAGACTGAAGGAACACTTTTTTCTCAGTACTCATGAAGGGTGAATACTACATGTTTTCATGTCAGGATGTTTCTAACTTTAAAAAAAAAACTTTAAACAAAAGTTTCCTGCTTAAATATTATGAGGAAGGCAAGGATGAAATTTATTTTTTACCTAAAGTTGAAATCACTGGTACAGTCAGTTCTCTGTATCCCAGGATGCACTTACCTGCTCCCTTAACGTCAGTGGGGCCTGCTGCCCTGATGTTACTTTCTGTGGACTGCGAAGTGTGAGGCAGTGGGTGCTCCACAGATGTAGATGTGACTCACCGTGATCTGTACTTCTCCTGGCATGGAAAACAGCAAATCTGATGGCAGCTACCTTGTCAGTGGAGCTCTTGGCAGTGATTACGACAGGAGCCCCCCTCTGACTGGGCAGGAACCACGGGTAACATATAAAACCTCATGAGGCTGACAGCACTGAAATTTGGGGGGTTTCAGTTACCCTAGTCATATGTAGGCTATCCTCACTGCCCCTAGGTCACGGGTTTTGAAAATGATCCGATCTGAATTATGACCTGCCTAAGTGAAAGTGAGGCACAGGAAAAAGAAACGCAGATGTCGTCAAAGACTGGGTAGGGACTACATGACCACGTGCTTCCCTTCTAATGGCAAATCAGAATAGGAGTGCAGGGTCAGCATTGCCAAGTTTTATAGGACCTTCCTAAAATAACCACTCCTGATAAACATTAATCCACATTTATTGTAAAATCATTTGAAGTGTCAAGCTAGTCAAAGCACTGAAATTACATGAAATGCATACCAATGCAATGAGCAACATATACATATCATTATTTAATCTTTCATATAAAGAAGAGCACAAAATGCGTCTATTCACATAACAGAGAATGTATTTCATGTTTCACTGAAATGTGTCAGTAACAAGTTGAAGTCCCAACATGATTTACCAGGCGATAAATTCTTCTAACAGCCAGATGAGGGAGCAAGAAAATACAGTCCCCGTCTTTATACTCTGATCCTAGGGGGTGAACTTGCAGCACAGGTGCTGTCGGTGAAGGGAGCAACAGTTTTCACAAAAGCTCACGGTACACGTTTAACGAGTGCTCTTACTTAGGTTCTAAGCTCAAATGAAGCACAAAACTAAAGCAGGTTTGTCTCTTTAAATATTAATGTGAACAAACACAACTTGTTACATCACACTGCTATATCTATATTCCTGTTCGTGTTAATGCTTAGGAAGTTTCCACTTTAGCTATACAGATAAAAGCAACTTTCTGTCTCCAGAAAAAAAACTTAAAGGGCATAGTTCTATCACTTAATTGAACCCATCATTAAAAAGCCTGTTGTTTTCAGATATACCCACAGCTAATTATGAGTCAGCATTTTCTGTCTTTGTCTTTGTATTCATAATCCTAAAACCCTTAGGCCATTTTGTTTCATTTTTTTAAAAAAAATTCAGACACTAAAAAGAGCCTGTAGATATTTAGGATTTGCCTATAATAATATCATCTCCAAAAATCATCTGCTGCTGTATGTGAAACTGCATGCACAATACTTTACCTGATGTGGAGATATTATTACACTTTAGACGTAACTGTGAATTTTAAAACAGAACTTCACTCAGTCAAACTGGTGAGCCTGTTAAAATGTTTTGTACTATTTACTTCCAAAACTCAGAACAAACATATACCCAGTTGGAACGTGTATGGAAGTTATTGATGGATGCTCCCTCTACGGGCCCTGATATAGTAAACTGCCAAACTGTATGCAGCACATAGAATAGCAGAAACAAAATTCTGAAGCCAGGTAATGCACATGTGTTCACTTTAATTTTGTTTTCCTTGGAGGGGAAAAAGCCTAACGTAATATAAACACATATTCTTTCAGTATTATTCTTTCAGTTGTCAATGGCTACTTGGTACATTTCCCATCATTTTAAGACCAATTCGATTGCCCTAAATCTATGCCCAGATAACACAGATAACCCTTTAGAGTATGCACAGAGCAACTCCTTTGTTGCTCCCCAAATGTTTGCAACCCACACAAGGTCAGGGCACACGAGATACCTTGAGTGCAGACACACTTGGCTAGGGTGACACTGTGGCGATAGACAGACACCTCTGCCACTGGGTCAGGCTCCCGGAAAACAGGCCTGTGGCCTGTGAATGAGTTTCTCTCCAGGGCCTTTCCACAGTGAAAGCGCATGAAAATGTTCACTGCAGGTTTTCATCCAACGTGGTGAGAAAAGAGAGAGATTTGGTTTCTTGTACTTTATTTCACAGAATACCACCACCCTTAAGTAGCCCCAGGCAATAAATACCTGGTCTGAAAGTAAAGTGAAACATCATGGTTCTTCTTGCCTTTAAGTGCTCTTGAGACTCATGAGGACATTTATGCAATTTAATAGCAACCACAAATTAAAATGTCTGTTTTAGAAATATGCATTATATACACATAACATGCACACACATACATATATACATACATATATACACCACAATAATCAATATATAACTGTCAGCTTAAATTAAAAATGTGTAAAAGCTGCAATTCCATGTCCAATTGTACCAGAAAATTCTTGTCTGTAATTCAATTTGGCCAGAATTCATCTAGCATCTATTATGTGCTATTTATAGGCAAATAAATGAAAGTTATATGATTAATCATTTACTGGTCTTAAGACTATCATGTTCCAATGCATGTGTTTCTTCTTTAAATTCACTGAAAAAAAAGACAGTTTTAAATATTCACTGAGGCTACTTGCTTAATTTCTTTTAATTTATTAATGAGAATATACAAAAATTCCCCCAAATTAACAATTCCAATGTAAACTACTAACTGAAAGCATAAATATATGAACATAATATTTTAAGTTTAGTTGAATTCAGTGATTTTCTTGAAAGTTTGAAATCAGTCTCAAAGGGGAAATTAATTTTTAAGTGGATCTAACTTAACGGAAGCAGGAAATTTTTTAATAGAAAATGTATCCTCCTACCTAAAGCAGATCCACCTACCCTAATTTCTGATGGACCCAGGACATGTTAAATATGTGCTAACACATTCTATCCAATGAATTAAAATATGGGCAGAACTATGCTAACAAGCAAAGGAAAAGTCTAAATTATTGGGAAATTTGAAGAGACATTATTCTCCCTTAATTTCCCACTTACAATTAAAATGACCCCCATATGTATAGCTAATTTCCAATCATCCCCCTTGACACTGGTAACATAAAGCATTACAAGACGCCATCGCACTGATTTACTGAACCTGCTTTCAACAGAATTCTCTGATGCCCGTGTGTCTATATGTATGTGTAAACCACAAACACACTAGCTGCAAATTGTGAATATTATATATTATGAACTTTTTTATTCTCTGACACAGAAATTATGGCTCACAGTAAAACATTCTTGGCTACATTCTCTGTACATAACACTGGGCTTTTAGTTACCTGTGTTGTCAGTGGTAGAGCTTTTTAGGAACTGATTATCATGCAAGCTGTATCTGTGTTAAGAGGACATTCTCCTATCTCTAAAATTATCATGGATCAGTTCACTAAAACTTTCAGAGAGATCTGTTACTTGCCAAAAACTGACCTTCCTTATGATACATGAAAGCAGTCGTATTTGTCAAATGTAAGAAGACGGGCTCATTCTAAAGAAGTCTGCAAGGTAAAACAATTTGTCACCCAGACCTGTCAGCCACACTGAGTCCCAAGTGTCATGAGCACACGTATATACTGACTGAGGTTACATAATGACTGCTAAAACAGACCAGAACAACAACAACAAATGATAGTGTTCTATTTCATTTAACCTCATTTATATGGAATAAAGAACAGCTGCAGAGCAGTGATCTCCATGGAGCAGTCTTACTGTGCAGATACCATTAGGGCATTCTCTGGCAAACAGGCCAGCTAAGTGCATTAGACTTCAACAGATTCGTTTATTCCAAAAGCATGAGTCACACTGATAAGCTCAAAATTGTCTATTGGACTCTCGTAGCATAGTCTCATTCTACATCCAGTGGACAAAGAAGGACATCTGTGCTGGCGCACAGCTAATTTATCAAAGGTAAAAAGCTCAACCTGACAAAAGTATCCCCAAACTCCATTCTGAGGTCTGAATTTTCCAGTTAGACTACATATATTTATCTAATTAATTGAAATACTGCCCGAACTATTCTGAATTTTATTCTAGACCTACACTGACTTACTGTCCTACTAAAGTAGGTGCTTGCTGACTTGCTTTCTCTGCAATTGGTGACTCAGAAATAGCAGCAACTTTTAAGGAATTTTTAATGGAGCTAAGCTCCCAAATATGAAAGCTGATCACATGCACCCCACAGCAGCGCCGGGCAAGCTTGTAGAGATTCTTAAGGACGGCCTTCCGGAGAAGAATGTATACCCAGGGATCTAGGATTTGATTCCACGTTGCCATTCGGAGAGCAAAAAGTGTGGTCTCGCAGGTCTCTAGAGAACTACTTGCATTGATTCCAATGTTGGCCATTGTTACCTACAAAACAAGCAACAGTAAGAAATCAGTTGAGTACACATAATATTTTCAGTCTTATACTGTAGTTCTTTAACTTAACCAGCTATGAGCATGTCATTCATTCCACTTTCCACAGTTATGTTATTTTGCAAAATACTGACAAAAATAAATGAGTTATATCAGATAAAACCGATAAAAACATTTGAACCCTTTGAATTCAAATTGCATCAGAACTGCAAAAATGCTAACTTCTATGATAAGTCAGATAGAGCCAAACAGAATGGCTCCAGGGGGAAGACACATTCTTATCAGTAACTAGACTCTTCACACTCAGGATAACAATCTCAAAGCCAACACACAAATATATATTTCAATGAAAAAGACTGAAGTCCATTTAAGTAAGCAAATAATAGATTAACAACTTCTCAAAATGAATTTAGAGCATTTGATATTAATTTGTACATGGTATATAGCATTGTTCTGAAACATTACCTTTAGAATTTTCTGCTTTTTAGTTACAATAATTCTAATGTCTTTAATTTTACATTTCCTTTCTATATCTCTTACTCTAAACTTCAACTGGCTAAAATATTCCCCAAAATATGCAAATAACTTTCTAAGAACTTTGTAAAAATGAGTTCACCTCTGCACTGCCACTGTGACTTAAAAATAACAATGTATACCTTGGTCTCCTGTGTCCATTTCCTGATACTTCATAACTGCAAAGAGATTATTTTATAGAACTAGTTCCATAAATGAACCCAAATTCAAGGTAAATGAGTCAAATCACTAAGCCCCATTTGACTTTCTAATAGTTGCAGAAAAGACAAATAAAAGGGCTTTGAAAACATCCTGATTATAGGAGCAAATAAAGCATCAATGATCAGAAGATGAAACATCGGAAAAATTAAATATTTGAACCATTGTATCACAAAAATTAAAACCTAGATAACAAAATCTAAATTCCAAGTGAAAAGAAGATAAAGACTGTTGTCAGAAATATCTTTATTTGCACTGATGAGATCTTCAGTTGGAATATAAATACCCCTCATCAAGTCTTTCACTGTTAATACGGCAAAGTTTAAATTCCTCAGCTGGCTCCTTGATGATGCCTCTGAAAGTCCATCTCAGTAACATCATTTTCTCTGCAAATACCCTATGCCTCAACTGCTGGTGAAGGCTGTGCTTGCCCCACATGTGCCATGGCCTTTCTGA
The DNA here is from genome assembly GCA_004027595.1 of Dinomys branickii. Lineage (NCBI taxonomy): Eukaryota > Metazoa > Chordata > Mammalia > Rodentia > Dinomyidae > Dinomys > Dinomys branickii. The sequence goes on along the minus strand of PVLD010014474.1, from coordinate 12,463 downwards.
ACTTTGGCTTGTGTAACTGTTTTAAACTCCTTTTCTGCCTGACAACCCCTATGCATCCTTCAAACTCCACATAATCATTGATTCACTCCCATGTAAGGTTCCCCGTCTTCACCTAAATGAATTAGCAGTCTCTCCCTCCTGTCACCCCAGCCCCTGTCCACATCCAGTTCCATCACTTACAATAATACATATTGATTATGCACTTGTCTCTACCTCTATGAGACACTTGTTTTTCTTTGTTTTTCAAATAATTAGTACAGAGCTGACACCTAAAATGTACTCAGTAAATTTGGGGATAAATTCAATTACATTATTTTTGTTTCTTCAGGCTACTTGGGAAGAACATCTAATCAGCAGAGTCACTTCTCACCACCCATTACAGGGTCTCATATTTTGCAGCATTAAATGTTTCTAAAAGTTTCAGTACAACTACTACATTCCAGAATAGTCTGTGCCACTTAAAAGAAATAAAACTTTGCAGACCAGGCAAATCCTTTGGCAAAGGTTTATTGCCCACATCCCCGGGGCCCCTTCCCTAGGAAAATAATGAATTAAACTAGAAGCCTAAATATGCTGTAGCTAAAAAATAAAAATAAAAATGGTATTTCTTGCACAATAGCACCTGGCTCTGATACAAACTCTTGTATCCCTGTTCCTTAAATTATCCATTTAGTCTGAAGAAGTACACCTATTGGCCCCAGTTTCTCATACAAAGAAATCAGAGCCAAGATTTAATTGGTGGTTGGACAGATATTTTCACTTTATGTTTCTTCTCTACTCGCCAAATGTTTATTGATTATCTGCTGTGTGCTGGGCAATGTGCTAAGCATTGGATTTACAGTGATGAACAAAGAAGACACTAGAATTTCTAATCTGTTTGCTACAATAGCTTTTGTCTAAAGATAAATATTTCTCTTGCCTTACAAGTATGAAATGAACATATTTTCTAATAATGACTAGGTGTATGCCTGGGTATCTCAGCCTAGCGAAGACACTGCTCTGTGAGTATGGAAACAAATATGCTCAGTACAATTCCCTCGCACAGCTGGCCTGGTTTTAGAGATGGGCAAATCTGAAGTGCTTCAGTGAGTGATGCACGCACTTCTCTGATCCTTCTCTCTGCCCTATAAATAGGAAGTGGTCGCCAGCTGCGACAAAACACAGAGTCCTCTACTGCAGAAGCCCAGATCACCAGTGCAATGCCCAAGTGTTCATAACCACTCTCTCCTTCTTCCCCTTTATCGGCCAGTCCCGGCCATGAAGAGCAGTTGTTCTAGAGGCCAACCTGGGGATGGACTTAGTACTTATCCACCAATAAAACTGTACGTCAAGTATTTCTCTACAGGAAATACCTGGAGTATGTTATGGATAACAATACATTATCGATAATTCAAGAACACATGTGGTAATTTCTCATAATGAAAAAATATGCAAACACCAGTGTTTGTGATAGTTAACTTTTTAAACAACAAATCATTGAGCTGTATTGATGCTACACTCTAGTTTGGAAAAACAATGTTATTTTTTTCTATACAGAAAAAAAATCACCAGAGTGTATATCAATACTTTCATTTATTTAACTTTAGACCATAGATGTACAGAGGGTTTTTACTATCTCCTTTGGCTTGTGTCTAATTTAGCAATTTTTTAGTGATCATACACTGTTCTTGCAAGTTATTTTCCCTCATGTAATTTGTGAAAATGCACTACTTTACTAAAGAATCGGAACTCATGTGGATTATTTATGCATTCTATGTATAGGTGAATTCAGCAGTACTGAGGATGCCACAGAATTGCCTGGGAGACTTAGCTCTGATAAAACGGGTAGGAGATGTGCAAGAACTTTGGTCAGAAAGAAACTTGTCTGCAAACTGGGCCAACAAACAGGGCTGGCAGTCATTGTGCCCAGAGCCCTATGACAGTCTACTCTTCAGCCTCTTGAAAGTTCTCTGATTGGAGCACCCAACCTGCATTCCGGAGTTATGTACAGGTCCTCATCAAACAGGTATCTTTCATCTAGCTTCCAAGAGCTATGCAGCCTGGAGCTGGAGGAATCTATATTATTTTCCAAAATGTCTTCCATTGGCACATTACAGTTGCTCATCTAGGTTTATGATGAGAATTCTACTTGAGAAATGCACAGGAACAAGTGGTTGGATGGTCTATGAAAATCAATTAATTAACCTGGTATCTCTAAGGTACTCACTACTAAGACAGAAGGAAAACAGTGAAGTCAAAGAGATACACAGGAAGGAGAGTTTATGTGCACTGCAAAGTTTCCAGGAGCAAAACAGATAGATGATATGATAAAATACCCATCCGTTTGGGCAACATGACACAATTATATCTGCTGTTGTGTTCACCACAATTAGTCAACCTGCCAGGCAACTTCACACATAGACAAGAGGACCCACGGCTCTGACAGCTTTATTCTGGAAGATAGTCAACATCCTCTGCCCTACGTCTGTACACCTGTTTCTCAGAATGAGGAGACCCAGAGTGTTTACAGCTAAAACAACAATGGTATCCTGAAGAGGGGTGCCTCTATTCCTTTTTATATTCACAAAAGATCATACATCTAGCAGTGAGAAATGTGTGATGTCCAGCCAGTCCTCTGTGCTAGACAGTAATGTCACAGGGATGGATATTTAAAGAACCTACCTAACTAACGATACATCTTGCTATTTTTTTATTCCTGCCTCTGACACTAAAATATAACCTTGAAAGCATCAGTTTTTCTCTGACTGATTCTCTGCTGTACCCCTAGCATCCAGTACACACTAGGGCAGGCAGCATTTGTTGAATGAACTGGATGACAGCCCTATGAGGAGATAGTACCAAGAAAGTGAACAACTGTAATGCTTCAGGCAGTATAATAAAGATATATAGAAGATGCCGCACTGAACATGTTGGCACGTGCCTGTGATCTTAGCTGCTCAAGAGGCTGTGGTGTGTCATGCGTTGGAGATCAGCTTGCGTGATGTAATGAGACCCCATCTCAAAAACAACAAAAACAGTAATGATGACAACTAAAAGGCGCTACAGGCAGGGCTATTCACTCATCCATCATCAGAGGTGTAACCACCAAAAAGCATGTTTTTGAAATTTGCCTGGGACATGAATACTTGTTAATCACTTTTGACTAACTGAACTCAACAGTGATTGTGCTTCAGGTTGAATTTTTTCCTTGCCAGAACTTTTTAAAAGGAATTTTAGGTGTCTATATAATCAAATTCCTTTCTGGTGGAATGTCCTACTTCATAGATACCAAAACACATCTTAGACTATTATCATCATCTCTTTTCATGTGGACAATGTCCGTGATAATTATACTTGATTCTCGCACACTCACTGGAACAAGAGTTATCACATTTTCTTTGCAAAGTGAGTATCTGCATACAAGTACAGATGCTGATTAGCAACTTTACTGTCCCTTAAAACTTTATCATCCAAAGATTAATATTTAAGTTGTCACTTAAATAACTGAAGAGTATAGCACCAATTGTAACAACGTAATTACAGTCCAGTTTCACTGTATCATAAAAATGCTTCACCCAGAGATTTTCCGAAGGGGCATTCCACAAGGTCTCTGTGTTCAGAGTTTAATCTCTGTGTTAATTTGGGTACCTAGAGACTGAAAAGCCATATGTAAAAGATGGATTTTGAAATGACACAGCACCTTTGAATATTCGCAAACGAGATCTTTCATTTTAAATTAACTTCTATGGAAATTTGAGAAAGGGCATGCTGACTGCATCTCAATTGAATGGGTTATTTTTGAAGTAACTGTCTTGTGGGAATTCACCTCTGTAGCTTTTATGTCTAAAAATAGTGTTTACTTTTGCAACAATGACTATAAGAAACTTTAAGATTATAAGAAACTTAAAACAGTGGCCAAAATCTTATCCCTGTTTAACTCTAGAAAAATATGCTTTTAAAAAACTGAAATGTCAGGGGTAACCCACTTGGGCCCCCTCTGTTCCTCTTGGACATAAGCTTTCTTTCCTTCAATATATATATTCTGCACTTAACCTCCGTTGTTCCTAAAATTCATTCTTCGATCTTAGAGAAAATGAACTTGAATTTGTCCCAGATATCATTCAGGTTGGGAGTTTTTATTTTCCTGTATCATTTTGGAGATTCCCCACCAAGATTTTTGGACGGAGCCAAGAGTTTGCTTTTGTTTCATAGACTCTAGATTGGGATGCATTTAGGTAACAAATTTTTATGCCTTGCTTTTGTCCATTTCCCCTACTTTAGACCTGCCTCATCTCATGGTTTTGCTCTATAAAAATCCCTAGAAAAGACAGAGTCTTGGGGTAACCCACTGGGGCCCCTCCTTCTGTCCCTCTCTTGGAAAAAAGTTTTCTTTCCTCAATAAATATATTCTGCTCAAAAAAAAACTGAGATGTTGAGGCTCTGACAGGATATATCTTTTCAAATATGAACTTTTTCTGTACCTGTTATATGAACTTCCACACTGTTAATTACAATGAGTAGTGGTATTTCAGTCATTCTCCATTTATTGAATATGCTTTAAAATTAAGATAATAATTTGCACTTGGTGAATGATTCAGAGGTAGACCAAAATATTACAACAGGAAGAAAGGAGACAAAGGTCCATGACATTTCTTCATTTCTTATCCCACAGCTCTCGCACACCTGTGAAATGTTGTCCACCCTCAGACTATACACCAACCCTGCGAAATAGAAATACCTATACTCATTTAATTCTGCTTGATTTGCTGATAGAGGATTGATTGATGGCCCAACTGGCAGCACATTCCTGTCTCTGCCTACAGACTTTCAGAGTTGTACAGAAATAAAGCAGGACCCACCGTAGCAGTGATGGCGAACCTTCTAGAACTTTTAAAAAATGCTACAAAGAGCCTGCTGCGGCATGAGTGCCATAGGTTCCCCACTACAGTGATACTATTAACATTTTAAATATTTCATCCCTTCACACCAGTGTGAGGAAGTTATGAGTAGAAGAAAGAGTGGGAAAAATTCTCACCAGAATGTGCAGGCAAGAAAAGGGGGAAATACAACAACCATTGTTAATTTCCTACCACTTTGTCTGCATCTCTGTATTGTTTGTATTGTTCTTATGCTATTTTGTAAATGGATGTCTGCCTGTTAATATGTTTTCTTCTTTTATTTTTAAAATAAGAAAAGGGGAAAGAAGGGAAAGTCATATTGGCCCTTTATATATTTATATATATAAATATATTTTATATATTTAACCTATTAAAAATTTAATATTTATATATTTTAATCCATTTCAGCCTCACAAAGCCCCTGGCAGTAGTTAGTATTTTTCTGACATGGGGCATAACAAAACCAAACCACAGAGATGTTAACTACCCCCATTTATACTGCTGGAAAGAGGCAAAAAATTTAAACCCAAGTTTACCCAGCTTCAAAGCCTCTGGTCTTTAACTACACCATTCCCAGTGAGGGAACTAGTGGCAGCATGTCCTATTTACAAACAAGAAGATTAAGAAATAATGGCAGAGTACTTACTATCCCATAGTGCTTACTATGTTTACATCTATTTCTTCTTTAATCCTGCTACTAACTGTGATAGAAGTGATATTAGCCCTGTGTTAAGAGGCTGAAGCTGAGGCATGAAGGATTAACTTGTCCAAAGTCTGTTCACTGGATGGGAGCTCTTGGATGAAGAGTCACGTATAAACCCCCTTAGCCTTAGCACGTTTCATGTTAAACTCCACATCATTTCTATTTCTGTCTGCCTGTGCCTAGTTGTCTTCCTGGCTGATTCTAGCACTCTCATCATCTAGTATTTCTATTCCTATACTTTTACTAGTATCTTCTTTTAAAAGCAAAGACCACTGCTAACAAACGCATTGTTCCACATCTCTTGTGCTTGTAACAACAGACACAACTGACAGGTAAATCAGATGAGTGGAACATCACCTAGCAGAGGTATCATGTATGAGGCATGGCTGCCAAAATGATAAAAGGGAAAATACAGGCTATCCATCCCAGAATGAACAGGTGCTCTAAAAAATTATTAACAAACAGGTGTAGATGAATAGAATAAGACAATGTCTGGTATTGACTTTTTTCCTTCTTCATATCTACTCTACACTGAATGACATGACTATTTCATCATTTCCATTCTTTTTAATAATTAAACTTTTAAAATAGGCAAGCTTCTTAAGTTTTAGAAAAAGAAAACGTGTACATACAAAATATATGTGCCTGTGTATATATCCTGCCCTGTTACAAGAAGAATTTCAGGCATTTTATTTTATGCTTTTAGTAGCGTTGAAAGTTAGGGCTCTTTCAAGTTATGAGTATCTTCACTAAACCCAAAACTAGGCTAAACATAGCTACACTCTCAACATTAGCAATGACAGATTCACTATATATCTTCATCTTAATTAAAAAAGCTGAAACTATCACAGCCAAAGTAATTATTAGCAGCTCATCTCTAAATTAAAAGAAAACAACTAACTGGAAGTTAGTTATTATGGGAAGCACATTGTTTCAGGATCAGATGACAACTTTGAGTGTTTGCAATACTCTTTTTATAGAAAAAAGCAGACTATCCCAGTAAGGTGTTTCAATAAACCATCTGTCCTGAAACACATTATGTTTTTCCAGAAAGAAATTTCCAACTAGCCCAGTTGGTTTATTATTACCATAGTTTGGAAAGATTTCCTTAAGCATTTTCTAAGCTCTAGTACAACAGGGCATCTTTGAATGGGAAATTTTAATGACATGGGTGTCCCTAAAAGTAGAAGCTACCCATAAACATTTGCTATTCTGAGCTGGGCGGTGTGGCATGCCTGTTGTTCCAGTTCTTGGGAAAGTGAGGTGGGAGGATTACTTGAAGTCAGGAGTTTGAGACCAACCAGGGGAGCATAGAAAGATACTGCCATAAAGAAAAGAAAAACAAAAGCTAACCTAAGCCTAAGGCCACAGGTAAAGACTGTCAGCAACCTTATAAGTAAGAATTATTTGATCCTCTTTATAGACAAACAAACTGAGACGACAGAACATATAGGCAGCAAAAGGCTGGGTCAGAGTTACATCCCATCCAATATTTCTTTAACCCCAAGGAATAATACAAATACTATTTAAAATGAAATCAATGTATACTTTTAGGGAAAAAAAACAGCCCTTGCTAATTATCCAGCCAATTTAATTAAAAATAATTCCATTTCATCACAGTACTTTAGTGAATCTATTTGGTCAAAAAGATAAGACAGATTGAGTTCTGTTTTTTGTTTGTTTTTGTTTTTCATACCTCAAACTAATTTCTTTGAGATTATATAGTAAACCTTTCAATTTTCTTCAGGGTTACTAAGTAACAAACTGAAATTTATATTCCTTAGTTATAAGTTAAAAAAAAAACCTAGTATTTTCTAGATAACAACCTTCTAGCTGAAAACTTTGATCAGATTCACCCTCTCCTATGTAATGTTCAGCATTCTAAGTAGATCAGCTCTCACATGGTCTAAAATAGTAGGCTCAAAGTTCAGTTCCAAATCCATCTCTCTTTGGAAGTAGTCTAGGGCAATGGCTACCTTCTTTCAGGTTCTTTCTCTTGTCAAGTTGCTATACATTTCTCCTCTTTCAACTACTTCAGAAGCATAAATATTCCATGATTTCATTAAACTATAAGCTCCTTTGAAGAAAGGAGTATCTTGAAGATGCACAAGCCCAAGTACACATGTTCGATATTGAGCATATAAAAGGCATTAAGTAAGTAACAAAGACGTATGAATGGGAACATGCATACATACCAAAAGAATAAATGGATAAAATAAAAGAATATTTAGAGTCCATTAACCATGACTCTCATATGACACTGTGTTTAGCATACAGTGAGTATCTGATAGTCAATCAGCATACAGTCTTCTCTGTAATGCCTAAAACTGGACTTGCTTCAATGGCTCATCATGATTATAAATAAATGAATAATGAATATTCACTAACCTCTTGAATTTATAATGCTAAAACACAATAAAAATGAGTCAATGGATTGTAGTTCTTTTTTCAAGGGATCTTTTTTTCTCTTTTAGGTAATATATTATGTTGTTGAAATGGTATACTGGTGCCTTAAAACACTAGCATAAACAGGGCGCTAACATATTTCTCTGGTATGATTTCAGTAATATAATTACAATGAAATCTTTATATCCCATTAATTAGTACTTGACTAAAAACCCAGAAAGTTTGCCATTTACTCAAGTATTTATGTAATAATGACAATCAAAATATTGCAGTGAGTTTTTTTGTTAGTTGAAGATATGGTTAAGACAGAAAGACTCTCAATTACTGTCTAAAAATCATAAAATTTTACTACAGTGTGAAAAAATGCTGCTTTTATGTCATTTAAACTTTTCAAAAAGGATTTCCATAGTTCTTTTTTTAAAATCACATTGTAATTTTTAAATGAAAATAAATGTCACAATGAAGTACACAAGTGATCAACATATACTGTGAATGTTTATAAATTTTAAAAATGTATCATAGTAAAAGATACATTACCGTTTATCTTCTCACAATACTTCTCCTCCCATCTAAAAGACTTTCCCAGTAATTCCTACTATTTTCTGGCGCAATTCTGGATGTCCTCGTTTATTAGTGTCTGAGACGTGATAGAGAACACCGAGAACGCTGCTGCCAAGGGCCAGCCAAAGGAAAGGCAGGCTTATAAAAACACTGCAGTGTGTCCTCATCCCAACCCACCCACCAGTTCTGACTCCGTGCCCCTCTGCCTCTTCCCAAAAATCAGACTGACCATGAAAGGTAAGTATTTTGAGTTGGTTCAAGACCTCAAGGCAGTCATGACAGTGCACTAAAGACATAAAGGGTGAGTGAAGGGGGTACTGTATTGTAAGGCAGACTGGTGGCAATGTGTCTTTTTCTGTATTACATTTTTTTAATTTAAATATTCATTATAGTTTTCAATCATACCTCCTACAGATTTTAGGTTGATGTTCCTTCTGGAAAAAAGTACTCTTTATCAAATTCCTCTCCAACTATCTTTTATGAAGCATTTTGTCTTATCAAAAGATGCATAGTGGGTAAAATGAAATATATCTGCACCCATGGGGCCCAAGTCTGTGGTTTGTGGTAAACTCTGGTAAGACCAAAGGTATTCACATTTGTTTCTCACATTTTCCTTTCCCCATAAACCTTAGACTCATGTGTGACTCCTTAGACTTAGACTTTGGTTGGTGACCACTTCCCCAGGAGGTCTGAATTGAAACCAATCATTTGAGACTCATTCTCTACAGACATTATTCTACAATACATAAAAGTATTTTTAAAAGCGAGATTTCAGAGAAGAGGAGATATGCAAATTTATTCAATCTTTCTGTAAAGCATTTTGGCAAACTATATCACAAACCTTCAAAAAGTAACTCCTCTTGTAACTATCCATGTCCATGAATGTATTATAAAGAATTACATAAGATTGGTGTATAAAACTCCAAAGGATGTTCATTTCAGTGCTGTTTATAAAACAAAAAAACTGTGGAGCAACTTTTCAACAATCAGAAATTTATTAAAATAGATTATAGTGTACCTAATAATGGAATAGTTTGCAGCTCTCAAAATGATGTGGCCTAAGAATGACTTCCAAGTAAAAGACTTTTTATAATGTATTTAAAACAATAAAGATTATAAAGTATTAGTTTTTCCATTTGATTAATATAAGAATTATTATAGTCACCAAAACTCATTGCACCATTACTACATACTACTACATACTTACCTGCAATAAATACCACTAACATCTTCCTTTTAATGATCAGGAAAAGACACAAAAGGAACTTAATTAACTTGCCTGTGGTCTTAACAGTTGTGATAATTTGGCTCCCAGTGTCAAGTTCTTAATAAAACCATTCTGATACACTTGTATGTATGTGAGCTTTCCATTGCTATGACAAAATACCTGAGACAATCAACTTATACTGAGGAAAGGTTTACTTTGGCTCACAGTTTGAGAGGTTTCAGTTCATAGTCATAACATCATTTGGGGACCTGGGGCAGCACAATGCAACATAGTGCAAGTGTGTGGCAGAAGAACCTCCTCAAGTCATGGCAGCCAGGAAGCAAAAAAGGGAGCGTGTAAGGTCAGCCATCCCAGTATCTCCTTCAGGGGCATCCCCCAGCAAACTAACTTCCTGCTGTCAGGCCCCACCTCCTAAAAGTCCCAGCACCGCCCAGTAGCACCATAGGCTGGAGACCAACCTTTCACAAATAGGCTCTTAGGAGACACTCAAGATCCAAACTATAACAATATGCTTGAAAAAAGATCAAAGGATAAACATAAAAATCTAGCAGTACTTAAAAGAGGTTTGGTATGTGTTTGTGGTCGGCAAAATTCCTAAAATCACCATAGGAAGATGTCTCAACTAGTTCCTTGAACCTGTGCTTATGATGCAATAAAAACTCCATGTTGGTTCCTCTTCTCTCGTTGCTGAGACAAAATACCCAACACCCAAAATTAAGGAAGGAAAGGTTTATTTAGCTTACAGTTTGTGGAAGTTTCAGTCCATATTTGGCTGGTTCTGAGGCAGAATGGCACATGGCAGAGGGCAAACTGTTCATGGCAGCAGAGCACAGCAAAAACCACAAGCAAAAAGGCAGTAATGGCTGCAAGCAGCCTCCTTTTCTCCCCTACATTGTAAACAGTCTACCCCCACCCGGGGGGGTGTACCTCTCACATAACCTCCATGCCCTCTTCCACAGGCTCAGGATGTTTACAAAGCACCCTGGCTTCCTCCTGAATCACACAGTTAACCTTTAAAGCTTCCCAAATTAACATAAACAACATCCCACAAAGGTAAGGGCATATCCTGTTTACCCCAAGATTTACAACTGTTGAGTTACTTAGTTAAACCTCTAGACTCCCCAAGTTGACACAATGTATCAACCATAACACTCCCACAGTTGTATTATATTGCATGGCGCTTTTGACCTCAGGAGAATGAGATTGTCAAAGGGGGCCTAATTCAATCACATAGGCACCTTTAAAGGAAGAGAAAATTCTCCCACTGGTAGCCTGAAAAGAGGGGTTAACTGCACATTTTGTGGTTTGTCCACAGAGGCCACATGTGAGGGATGAAGGCTATTCACAGGGCACCCCCCTCAGATGACAGGCAGTCCGGAAATGGGGACCCAGACCCACAGCCTCAGGATGCCAGATTCTGCTCACTACCAATGAGCTGAGGGAGACTCTTCCTCCAACTCTCAAAAGTAAGAGGCCAGCCCAACTCTTGCCTTCATCTCAGCCTTGGGGGACCCTGAGCAGAGAACCCAGTTAAACCCACCCAGACTCCTGACCTACAGAACTGTGAGGCAACACAAAGCTGTTTAATGCTGCTGAGCTTGTGGGAATTTATTACACAGTAATAGAAAACAAATGTGGTTTCTACAAGGAATGAAAATCAGGGAAATTAATTAAATTATGTGTCAAAAAAACTATCATTGTGCTTAATGGGGAAAATGTAGATGCATTTGAAAATCTATGTAATAACATCATACCATCATTTCTTGCCAATACTGTGAGAAAAAAAAAAGATGAGTTACTGGGAAATGAGAAGAAAATGTTCAAAGGGGAAAGGAAAAAAGGGAGGGGTAAAGGAAAGAAGGGACAAGAGAAGAAGAGAATAGAAACAAAAAATGGAAACAAATATTTTGTAAATAAGTAAGGGGAGAGAGGTTAAAGGGAGAGGAGAGGAATGGGAAAAAATAAGAGGAAAGATGTATCTTGTACAGGTAGATACAAATTCCCCACAATAAGTGTTATCATTATGTATTTCTAAAATGCATCAACGAAATTTTAAAATATAATTTACAGTTTTAAAAAAGGACAGAAATGTGTAAAACCTCAAAAAAAGTATTAGAAGAAAAGAGATAAACTTTTGGTACTTCGATATACAATTAGAATCAATAAATATTTAAAATAAAGATTCCACCAGGTTGTTAAGTATGTGTACCACTATACTAGTCATCTTTGCGCTTCTACTGTGAAATGCCTGGACCAGCTACTTTACAAAGAGAAAAGGTTTACTTAACTCACAGTTTTGGAAGCTAAAAGTCAAATAGAAGAGCACAGACTCCAAGGCTACTCCTCACTACATCATCCCGTGGCCTGTGGTAGATGCCTGTGACAACTGCAGCAGTAAGAGCAAGAGAGTGACTACATCTTGAACCAGAAGGAGAGAGAGAGGAGTCAGACTCAAGCTTCTGCAGTAGCTCTCTTGTAGAAAGTAACCAAGAGACCCACAAGAACGACTTCCCAAGGACACATCAGCCTCCCCTTGCACCCCCCCAAGGTGCCATGGCCTTCCAGCAGCACCACCTTGAGGACCAAGCCTTCATATATGGACCTTTGGAGGACACTCAGTATCCAAACCCTAACAATGACCAGGTTAAAAAAAATCAAGCATTTCTCTTTACTAACAATACCAAAAAT